>LOJH01049808.1:0-11538 GCA_001685095.1 Ellobius talpinus
GTCCAGCTGGCCTTGGTGAGCTCCCATTAGATCAGCCCCACCGTCTCAGTGGATAGGCACACTCCTTCCTTATTATTTAATATCTGAATGAGAGGTCTTCTTTCGGAGTTTCAAAATCATTTTAAATTCTTCCTTAGAAGGAAAGTTTCTCCCTGTCAGAATTATAGCAAAACCACTTATGGGAATCAAAGAACTTTGTTTGAATATATAGAAAAACACGTTCGATTCCATGGAAATATTTTGGAAAGGCATAGATTTAAATTGTTCAATGTGAAAAGAAAGCTGACACACCAGGACAAAACTAAAGCATTTGTAACCCTACATGCAAATGATCTTTGAGTCAGCATTGAGGACGCTCATTATCAGCAAATATATAACATACTGGCTAGTTATTGAAGAAACAGTCAAAAAGACAAGAAAAATTAAAATACAATAAAAATAGAATTTCAATTTCATCTAGGAACTCTGATTCTCACCTAGCACACATTCTATGCCAGATAGAAAAGCGAATGAATATAACATGTATCTTGAACTTGTGCTTAAACATTCTGCTTCTGTTTGTCATATGTGGAAGGTTCTAAGAAATAATGCAATACAAACTACAAATCTTATTCCTTAGATCAATTCTTTTCTTAAAATTGCTGCAAAATCTGATACTACATAATATCTGGTTTCTGTGTGTCTGCTTTGAGAATCTCACTTTTTTATGCTGACTCAAAAACTTACTGTTTCTGTGATAGAGTTTATTTCTACACTTAATGGTTCCTCTATAGATAATACTGAACAAAATGGATTAGAAAAGATCAAGGCAAGTGTGCCCTGGCATTAATGGTAGGTGTCTTAGCTGGTTCTAAATGTAGTCATAGACTTGGAAGTGAAAAAAATAAATAACTTGAGAGGTTGAATATACTTTATTCTTAGGTTACCCAACTCAGTTTACAAATTAAAACATTAATGAAGGCAGACAGCTAGTTGTTCTGTGATTTGATTAATTTGCATGCATAGGAGGTAGGAGAAAAGTGAGTTTTTAAGTGCAAGTAAAGACAGGAGGCATCCCCATCTTATAATGCAGTGTATTTAGAGCACCCCAATTATCTTTCATAGCCACAGTACGGTTCCTTGTCTTCCAAGTAAAACTTCAATGATTTCAGCTCTATGTTGAGCAAAGAACACACACACACACACACACACACACACACACACACACATGCTCGTGCACACACCCACACATACTCAGTTTTAAATTGCCAATGTGCATAACATTTGTATTCCATTCTAAAAGCCTCTCATTGTGAGTCCTCTTAGATTTGATGAATATTCCATTAGGATAAAGATCCAGTCAGCTGCAATATTGTTTATAATTTTAAAGCGTTTTATGCTGCAATGAAAGGGCAATAATTTTGTTTCATTTAAAAGAGAATAATGTGAAAGAACTGAAGGATATTCAAGACAGAGGCTATCCTATTTTACTCTTGTGAGTGTGTTTTATTACACAAATTAGGTTTTATTAGTTTATTCTGCCGATGCTTTCTTTTAAACAACTTAAAATAATGTAAAAGATCCCTTTCCATCCTCCTGTTCTTACTTTATATTTATATGCATCCCTTAAATTTCCCTGCTCAGTTGTGCTATGGGAGGTAAAACAACATACAGAGACAGGAGTTTGGGGTTTTGCAATCAAAACCTGGAGATTTATTAAGGTCTCCAAACTCCTCATTCTATTAAAAGATACAGTGGCTTAGACATTACAAAAAGGACAATTTTCTAATTTTTCAAAGCTTATTAATTTTAATGAAACACACAAAAACTGTTTTACTATGAAACTTTACCAACAGTCTAAATTTGCTGCATAGCAAATGCAATGGTGAGTGAATTTTGAGATGACCATAAAATATATATGGTTTGTTAAAAGACAATTAACTGATAAGACAAAGTAGGACTTTTGAAAACTTAAAAGTCTGACTTATCTTGTATTTGATCAGAAAAACAAAAACTTTCCTCACAAATGTCAACATGGACTCCACTAAATACTGAGTTGAGTAATTCCATATAATTGTGGAAATGTAGGATAAAGCTTAGCAATGGTCAAAACCCGAATGCTTTTACAAAAGAAATGAGGGGTCACACAATAGCTACAGAACCGGACATCATTTTTCTAATAAGGAGTCATTTTTATACCGGAGATATCAGAGGTTTGCTCAATGGTCAGCTCATTAATGTACTAAACACCTTTCAGATGCTTTTACCCTCTTAGTTTTATACACATTAGATAACATACTTAAAGGGATATTATAATTACCCCTTTACCATTTGGGACCCTGAACAGGAGCGTGCATACTTCTCCTCTTGGATTCCTCCTAAGGACAGAGAGGTGTGTTTGTGCCCGATATATATGAGCAGTTTGGACCAAAAGGCATTTTCTAATATTAGCTTCCGGTGGAAAGAGCTGTAGGTCCCAGGAGCACTGTCCCTTTTAAACAAGGAACAGACTGGATGAGGTGGCAAGAAGGTCTGATTTTCTCACCTTCAAACCTGAAAACAACTTTGAAGAGTTATCCTAACTTAGGATGCCCATGTAATCAGCAGAAGGTTGGCTTTCTGGGCATCATGGCCTGCCATCCTTCAGCCCAGTCTCGCTTTCTTGCCTTCCATCATAGATGTAATCCCTGACTATATAACTTCTTATGTGTTGCTCTTTGGAACAATCTGCAGATCAGAGAAGTTCAGTAATACCTGTCCATGGCAACTTAAAACTGAACAGCTAAGGGATTTAGTCTTTACAATCAGACAGAACTGAATTCTGCTTCCCAGAACTAGCACAAAGCTGACAAATGAAAAATGACACTACAGTTGCACACATCCATTGTCATGCATGCAAATACACCAAACTCCCCTACCACACACACAAATCATACACACACATACACATACACACACACGCACACACACACACATACACACACAGAGACAGAGACAGACAGACAGACAGAAAAAGAAATAAAAATATTAGAACTGCACAGTTCAAAATGGTCTAAGTTTTCTTTTCTCTTTGGGGATTGGGAATGTCCACAAGATTGCAGTGGGATCTCTAGCAGTGTTCACAATTCAGAGTGTGTTGTAGTATATTTCATGAAATATCCTAAAGATGTTTTCAAAGCTGGAAGCATGAAGGGGTAAAATATGGACTATTTCCAGATGGTGGGCAATTAATAGCACAATGACTATATTGGTCTGTTGCCAAATATCATTAACGTTAAAATGTGATGGGAGGCTTCATGGAGATGTGCACGTAAGTTGAGAATGATGATTGGTTTTGGTAGTGCAAAAACTGGGTAACAGCAATCATTTTTCAGTCCTCAGGTTAAATTGTTCCCTAGATATCAAAATGGTTAGACCTCTTACATATATGTATGCATAAAATATTAAGTACATTAGGAACTATTTTATAATAAGACCCAAGTGTGGAACAAACTAAGTAATTGATGATTTTTCTCAAAAATTTTCTAGCAAATCAAACTTACCAGAAGAAAATCACAACCCCATAAAATAAAAGACTCTTGATAAGCTGCAGGAGCAATCAGGGTCATGGTCAATAGCAAGTGGCCTCAGGAGGCCGGTCTTAATGATGACTGGTATTGGAAAACCACTTAAAATAAAATGAGATATTCACCATGCATCTATTCACTTGTTGAACTAGATTTATGAAGTTTCTGGAAATATTCATGTACTCATTCATTCCTGAGCATGTGGTTACTAATACTATAGTGTTTTAGAGGGCATAAATGCAATAGAAGACTGGCTTAGCCTTCAAAGAGTACTTATTTACATAATGAAAAATATGATAATCATAATAGCACTCTCAATAACTCCTCTAACTGCCATTTACCAAATGCTGTTATTTGCAGATACTGGGCAGTGTGATGTATGGGCATTAGTCTCAGTTCACATCCGCCACAAGAAGTGAATGCGACTTACTACACTCAGTGAATGACGAGCTGGGAAAAGGAAAGCAGGAAGTTTTCTTGCTTAATCTTTCCCAGATAATCAGCAGTAACTTTGGGATTTCAAAATAAATATAAATGCGACCCTATTTTAATTCTAACTACCATTCCAAACCGATTTGTGAAACCTTTAAAGAGAAATATGATGATGCTAATATACAGAGATAGTAGCTGGATGATGAACAAAAGCAGTAAGTCCTCAAGAATTTAAAACAGAAAAGAGGTTGTGATGGAAAAAGGCACTGTCTCTTTTTTTCCCATAATTCCCTCATTCACCCATCTTCCCTTTTCTTCTCTTTCCATCCCTTTTCCCCCTCCCACTCTTTGCCATGAAGTACTGTTTTAGATAATTTTTCTTTTAAATACGTAATTGTATTGGCTATTTGGCTCAACATATGCATGTCATGGTGAAGTAAATACTTCTTACAGTACTTAGGAACTAAAAATTAAATGTATTTACAAACATATTAAACGTAGTACAATAATAAATTTAGTAGTTTAAAAATGTGTATTTGTTTCTAAAAGAAAAGTGTGTGTGTGTGTGTGTGTGTGTTTGTGTGTGTGTGTGTATACATGTGTGACCAAGAAATTTAACTGTAGGATGTTGGGACTTAAGATTAGATAAAGACCTCATGGTCAGAGGCATACCATCACATGTTGTGTGGAAGTGTCATCAAGTGATCAGACAGAAATACAACATCCAGACTCCTGACCACCCATGCTTCATGCTGTTTATGGATAAATAATATATCCTTTGGTAAATTTATTATTGCTGGATAATTAAATTCCAATAAGCTGTCCAGGAGAAAGAGAGGAAATCTCAAAGCCAAATCGATAAACAAAGAGAAGTTAAAGAAGATTTTAGTCCATCTTCTAAACTCTGCCCTTCTTTGTTCTCACCTCACATGCTTAGTAGGTCTACAGGAAAAAGTGCTTGAAATGAGTGGTTGATTCAAAACAATGAAATTTTCCTCCTAGCAAATAATATTAAAAACCACATAAATGAGAATGGACATCATCTTAGTTTAATTGATGCAACTCTACTAATGCAGTTGATGAAAAGGAAATTTGGGTCACTGATACATGCTTTCAAAGAATGAAATTAGTTTAATATTCTCTCATCTATTAATAAAAATAAGGCTCAATATATTAACAACCTTCTATTTAGTTAAATTATATAAGCCTAATTTATAGTACTATTTTTATTTGCAACCAAATACAATAGTGTAACACACAAAGCACAGCTAGGAGCAATTTTTGCTTTTACTTCATTATAAATAATAAAAAAACACAGAATGCTTTCTTGAGAAATTCCATAAATACTGCTATTAATCACAGAAAATTTTATTCATTTTAAATTTGCTTAATGAAGTCCTGGGAGAGGGCAATAACTTTAGACCTGATGATATTTTTGACATTTTCATTCTCTGAAATAATGACACTGAAGTGCTCATTTGAAATGATTTTTTTAAAATGGGCTGATTAAAAAGCACAAACAACAGATATTTACGGTTTAATAGTGCTTCTTAAAGTTCTTATCATTCTGAAGAACACAGGAGAAAATTAGACTCCTTTCATGATGTATTGATATGTATTTTATTTTTCTAGACTACCATTAAATCAATGTTAAAAATGCGAGTTCAAGGCCAGCCTGCTCTACAAGAGCTAGTTCCAGGACAGGCTCTAAAGCTACAGAGAAACCCTGTCTCAAAAAAAAAGAAAAAAAATGCTTATTTAACAATGACCTTTGTCATCCCAGGTTTGCTTCATTTAAAATGTCAACTGAGTAAAGTGAAACCAAAAGCTATTTCTCTCCTAAGCTGCCTCTTTCTGGCCAGTTTTTATTAGCAATTTACCAGTGTCTGGTCTTCCAAACTGGAATTATAGAACCGTCTGCAATTCTTCCCTTTATCCACCGTATTTGTTCTTCTTTCCAACTTCAAAAATTTAATCCTGCCTTCTCCATTTCCTTTCTAGTTCTCCAAAGGTAGCCGTCACCGACTGTCTGAGATGCTGCTGTGAACCTGCTTCTCCATTTACTGGATAAAGTTCCTGGACACCTCAGCTGTCTGACAGGATTGCCAGAAATGGAGAGGTTCTGTGTGTGACAGAGCAGCTGTGTGAACTTAGGAAATGGGATAAATGAACACCAGCTTAAGCTTTCTGTAAAGCTGGGCCAATTGAAGAAGTCACCCTCTCTAGTGTGAGATTAAACCTAAAACACAGATGACAGATGAGATGAGTTCTGTCACATGCTATGCAAACAAAATGTTTTTCCCTTGTCACCCCATCCCTAAATGTCATCTTCTGTTGGCACTCAATGTTGCCTGAACCTTATTAGATTCCTTATGCTTAGGGTCTATATGTGAATGCTTTATTTTCAAGCATACATCAAATTTGCTNCTGACCATTACATCTGCACATAATCCTGCTGTGGGAATGGAAGGCACACACACTATTTGAATGTTCACTTGTTGCTCAGAGAGAATGCTTACAGCAAAATTTTAAAGTTGGATCTGCCCATCATTGGGCTACTTTGAAATGAAACTTACTAGTTAGTAGGAAAATAGTTTGATGTGTTTGAAAGCTTCTTATTTGTTGAGCTTAAATTCATAGACATGTAAGTTTAAGAAACATAGCTATGTTCTGCACCACGCAATTACACATTAAAGGAAAGAAATGCTGACTGAGGCTCACAGATCTTTTGCCACTCTATAGTGACTGTCAAGGGGCTTGAAGAACATATTTTTAACATAAGCATAGATACACTCAAGCAAATGCACACATACACACACACGTAAACACACACATGCAGTGGTGGTAGAGGGATGGAGGAAAGGAGGGAATGAGGTAACTAGGGAGGAAGAGGGGAGTAAGATATTAGGAAAAAGAAAACTCAGAAGATGCAGGCCGTGGAGACATATATGAGTTGTGTGGATTGTTCTGGTACTTATTCACCTGTGGGAAGTAGCGTCATCAAGGCATCCTTGGGACAAACAAAAATTATGGCAAGTTTTCCACAATATATTTCTTGTTGATAACTCTTCCCATTTAATCTTCACTATGTAATGGTCTTGAAGATTCATTACACTTCAATAATTGAGATTCCAGAATGCGTAATCATACATTTTCTAGGACTTGGACCATAGCAGCACACATTCACAGTGAGACTAACCAGGGAGTAGTCAGCAGTTGACAACATACCTAGTAAAACACAATCAGTTATTCTCACCCGCAGGTGAACTTTATCTATTGAACATGTAAAATAAAGTGAAAACCTAAGGTCCAAAGTGTGTTTCTATCAGGGAATAAGCAGCAGAGCAACGTGGATAACTGGGATAAATCACTGTTTAATGTCGCTCTCCCTGGGCCACTCTGCTTGTTTCCCTTCAGTGTCGTTTTATTTTATTGCAAAGTGTTCATCCTTTGATATGTGTTTCAGCTGAGGGTTGCAATACATATTGCTGTTTGATGAATTAGACACCAGGTCCTTATACAAGATAAAATGTCTTTTATCAAACACTAATATTATAGAAACCTGTACCCAGGAGGAAAATGGGACAGACAGTCCACTTAATTTCCTTTATAGTTGAGGGAAAAATAGGCATGATCAAGAAATCAAATTTAAGTGTGTGTGTGTGTGTTTAATGATGGCAGAAGAGCCAATAAGGAATTCACATTGCTGAGAACTGTCCACACAATTGTAATGACATTGTAAAACATTAACAGTGACTAGAAATTACCCTTCCTTTCTATAAGTGACTTCTCTCTTTCATCGTGTTCACTTATTCGTGAGTAACAGGGATTCTTATCACTTTACTATTAATTTGCTTACATAGGTTAATTATCTTTACTGATACCCTTAATTCATTTTTTTATTTTGTATATTATTATGTATAAGATCTTTATAATGTGCCTACTTTTATTATTAAGAACAATTAAGTCAGACATAAGCCAGCCACCGTGGTATGTGCCTTTGATACTACCACTTGAGAGCCAAAGAGAGGCAGAGCTCTGTGAGTTCAAGACCAACTAGGCAGTAGAAATGAAGGGTCATCCTGTCTCCAAAAAATCATATAATTATTTCAAATTAATTCAAAGTATTTATAATGTTTCAATGGATATTTGCCATCAGTGAGAGAGAGAAAAGTTTTTATAGTTAACATGAGTTATATCAAGACAGAATTTATATCTTTCCTATCTTGTGTGTGTGTGTGTGTGTGTGTGTGTGTGTGTGTGTGTGTGTACTCTCATGGACAATATAAATGGTGTAATTTCAGCTTTTCTTATTATGAAACTTAAAAATTCACAACTGAGTAACAAGGAGAACACTAAGAGAAACATACATCTATCCCTATGAGAAGGGGAAATAAACAACAAGATCTTCTGAGAAAATTGGGAGCATGGGTGTGGGAGGAAAGGGAAGGTGAAAGGGGAGGAAAAGGGGAGAAGGGCAGGGTCGAGGGGAACTTTAGGGAATGCGATGGTGGGGGTGGGGGAAGAATCAAAGGGGAGAGCAAGGAAAGAGATATCTTGATTTAGAGAACCATTATGGGGATGTCAAGAAACGCGGAACTAGAGAAATTGCCAGGAATCTACAAGGATTATCCCAGCTAATACTCTTAACAATAGTGGAGAGTGTTCCTGAACTGGTCTTGCCCTGTAGTCAGAATGATGACTTTCTTAAATATCATCATAGAACCTTCATCCAGCAACTGATGGAAGCAAATGCAGAGATCCATAGCTGAGAACTGGTCTGAACTCTGAAAGTCAAGTAGAAGAGTGAGAGGAGTGAAACAAACAGGTCAAGACCATGATGGGGATACACATGGAAACAACTTACCTAAGCTAAAGGGAGCCCACCAACTCCCCTCTGACAAAGATGGAACCAGCATAGGACCAAACTAGACCCTCTAATGTGACTGACAGTTGTATGGTTGGGGCAGACTGTAGGGCCACTGGCAGTGAGTCAAGGATTTACTCCTCCTGCTTGCTCTGGCCTTTTCGATCTCATTCACTTTGGAGGGATACCTTGCTCAGCCTATATATTGGTGGGGGGCTTGTTCGTGCCTCCAAGCAATGTGCTAGACTTTGTTGGCTCCCCATGGGAAGCCTTAGTCTCTTTGAGGAGGAGATGGGGTGTGGGTTAGTAGGGAACGTGGAGGGAGAAGGAGGAGAGGATGGAGTGAGAACTGGATTTGGCATGTAAAATGAAATAAGATAGTTGTTTTTTAAAAATAAATTTAGAAAAAGATGAAGGAAATTCACAGCTTATCATGCGCATCTGCAGGATATCCTTTCTGAGATTCTTATTTGAGACAGGTTGCTCTGTTCTCAATTGCTCTTTGGTATTCCACCCAGTAAGTTTGTTGCTCTATTGAGGTTTTAATTAACTGAGGACATTATCGTTGCTGCAATGGACAGAGTCATCTACAAAATGCTTGATGAACTGCCTGAAACAGGAATAACATTTTATTCTACTCCTTTTTCTATCCTAATTTTTCTTCACTGCAAACTTTGAATCAATTTGAAGAAATTTTAGATCACATCCATTTTGAGTAAATGTATAAATGACACCATTTAGGTTTTTTTTTCTTTTCTAACCTTTATTCTCTAGATTTTTCTTTATAATGATCTCCATCATACTTTGGTATTTCTTAGCCACAATATTGTTTAACCACTCACATCTGGAATTTGTTTCCAGACATTGAGAGTTAGACGTGGAAGTACTACCTACTGACTCTAGGAAAGGGCCTAGGGACCAGCTGCCACAGCTGCTGGGAAGTGGCTGATCCTCTGCCAGGTGTCAGCATCTTCAATATAAGCTCAGCTGCAGAGAACACTTCTTAATTCCCGTTAACTCGCTGCTTCTTCCCTCTCTTTTCTTCCATTTCATTCCCCTGCCTCCTACTCCCTCCTCTTTCCATTCCCCTTTCCCTGGTATACCTATCCCTTCCCTTTTCAGTTTCCTCCTTCCTTCTGTCCTGCCCCTGGTCACTTCCTTCCATTTTCCCCCACCCACTTCTCAACTCCCTTTCCCGCCTTCTCCTTTTCTTCCTTTCCTCTCTGTACATTCCCAACTCTTCTTTTCATTGCTTCTTTCCTAAAGGCTTTCTCTTCCTTTTCTCCGCCTCTTCTCTCCTTTCAGCCAATCTACAGGCAATTGCAGAGATCTGAAAGTCCAATCTAAGTCCTACCATGGCTTACCCATGGAATTCCCCATCGAACTGACCGAGGCTTTACTCCTTATCTTGCTCTTATCTTGATATTTTCTCCACCGAACCCTATTGTTACTGAGTCTATTAGTGTTCTGTTTGTGTGCTGTAAATATTATCAACCTAAGCTTACTTTTCTAAAAGATTCAAACTTGTCACGGTTGATAACAGTGTAATATATGTTCTACATGGTAGTTTTCTTATCTTTTCCAGTATTGTCTTTGACAATCATTCCCCCTCTAATAGATTTCTTTCAGTTCCAAGTATAATGCAAAATATCTATAACATGTATTGCTTAACTCCTTGATTCTCCACAATCTCAGAAGCCTTTATCATTTATGATGCTTCAGGTTTGAAAAATGGAAGGAAGTTATCTTGCAAGATAATTCTGAATTTTCATTTTATATCTTATCAAGATTAGATATAGGTTATATATCACTGGTCAGTTGGTAGTCTAATGAATATTTCTTTGAAAAACATAAACCATTGTTTAGTTTCCATCTTACCTTAAAGAAAACTAAACAACTATGGAGTGCTTGGCAAATGTTTTGAAACAATTTGATTACTTGTTTAGGTTATTAAATTAGAAAAATATTGAAACCATCACAGGGAGATTTACTAAAGTCATTGCCTTATATGATTCTGTATTTCATGTTCCTTTTAATTCTTTTGGATTAAAACTTTGTTAAAAGTGAGTAGATCATTATAAGAAGATAGTAACATACAATGGAATATGGACGTTGATATACTTGAATCTACTCAATCAATGTTTAACTTCATGCTGTTCCTTATTAGATGAGAACAAGACAAGATAATATGGATTTGCAGAGTTTAATAAGTTTGTTTAGTGTAAATTTTGAGGAATATTTTTAACTAAAATTATTCATGTGATCCTTAGCTAGAAATCAAAGGACAATTAACAATTCAAAATGGTGAAATAGTAGCCAGGCACTTATGTGGGATTCCTCTCTGTATGCTGTGAATATCATTGGTTAATAAAGAAACTGCTTTGGGCCTATAGCAGAGATATAGGGGAACAGAGCTAGATGGGGGTGAGGGGGAACTAAACTGAATGCCGGGAGAAAGGAGGCAGAGTTAGAGAGAAACGATGGAGCCACCAGCAGAGGTAGACACACTGAAACTTTATTGGTAGACCACGACCTCATGGTGACGCACAGATTAATGGAGATGGGTGAAATTAATATGTAAGCATTATGTAATAAGCATATATAATAAGAAGCTAGAGCTAATGGGCCAAGCAGTATTTAAAATAATATAGTTTCTGTGTGATTATTTTGGGGCTGAGCAGCCAGGAACCAACA
>LOJH01049810.1:0-12791 GCA_001685095.1 Ellobius talpinus
TGTGGGAGCCTAGTCTGTTTGGATACTCACCTTCCTAGACCTGGATGGAGGTGGTAGGACCTTGGACTTCCCACAGTGCACGGAACCTGACTGCTCTTTGAACTGGAAAGGGAGGGGGAGGGCGAATGGGGGTAGGGAGAGGGAAATGGGAGGAGTGGAGGAGGTGGAAATTTTTAATAATAATAAAAAAATGAAAAAGGAAAGAGTAAAGTGAGTTTCAGATAATTTAACCTAGTAAAAAATCTGACCCTAATCTTTATTTGCATAAAATCATACATATATAATTATGCAATAGCTTTTTATATGTTTTTAATAAGGACACTAAGATCAATATTGTCTAAAGCGAATCAGCTAATAGGAACTGAAATAAAGCCATCTTGTATTTGAGAACCATGCTTTCAGTTTTCTGCATATATATCCTGCAAGAAAATAAAAACACTTCACCTAAAATGAAAATACGTTAGAGACACTTTTAAGTTATCAGTGAATTTCTTGTTAAAGCTCAGAGTAACAGAGAAATTTGTCTACCTTAATATGACTGGAAAAAAAATAATCTTTTCTCTAAGCTTAGGAAAAGGATATTGTCAAAACCCAGAAACTTTACTCAAGGGAATCTTCCTAGGAAATGGAATAATATTGCCATAGTTCAATGACTAAAGGGAATTTGAAAAATAGATTTCAAAATAAAATAAGAAGAGAAATTACCCCCAAAATTAATAAAATGAGAAAAGTAAATTTTTATTTAGTCAAATCCCAAAATGAATAGAGTATCAGATGCCATGATCATTTTAATTTATATTTGATTTTCCCCCATGGATGTCACACCTTCAATTTTTATGACTAGCATCATGCTACATGTCTTCTTACATTCCTCAGTTAGGATATATTAAAGACTGAATGGAACAGCATCACTCTGTACAAAACTATGGAATGAAAATTTTCATCTTCAATATTCTTAATCTATAAAATCAAATCCTAAAATTATTAATAACTTTAAGATATTTTTATTATTTCAGAAGTAAGATGACATCCCATACTTTTCTTCTCAGAAATCACTCAAAATTATTATAAAGGAGAGATTCAAAAACTCAATTATCACCTTCTATGAAACTGATAGATATCCCTGTTCGTGAACCGCACTACTGATGGAGTTCAAGAACTGCATGTGAAGATAATTACTGCTGATAACATAATGTTAGCAGACAATTCTACTCTGAAAAAAAGGAACACAGTTAAAGATAATCAAACTAATTGCAAGTGCTTAATTGTGTAACTCCTCCAAGCCAATAAACAAGTAAAATTGGTAGAAAGATGATGATAGCTGAATCATTGTGAAAGAAACTACACTATGAAAAGAACTATGGCTTACAATCTTTAATGTGATGAGGAGTAAATCTTAAAATCATTCTCTCTTTCCCTCTCACCTTTTTCCATTATTTCTTACAGAATAAACAAATACGTAAAACACATCCATGTCATAGAACACTGTTTCCGCTTGAAAACAGACTGAATCATTTCCTTAGCATAAACATATTGGTTCAGGTGACACCACTCACAGAAAGGCCTGCAACAATCACAAAGGCACTCAGCAATGGAGTATGTGGCACAGCAAGGAGAAAGGAAACAGGAAAAACATAATGACAGATATGATCCTTAGCCACAAAAATGCACGGAGTGGCTGACATATATAAGGTCATTAGCACACATAATTAAATTTTATTTTAAAAATTTAGAAGAGGTAAAATATCATGAAAAACCTCATATTAGTAGAAAACAAAAACAGAAATCCATGAACTAGTAGAAAACAATATAAATGTAATTTTTAGAAATCAAAATCTCAAACAATGAAGAAAATGGACAGCCTACATTGATGGTGAAGTTAAAGGAAAAACTTCATGAGGAGGAAACGTGTATGAACACTGAAGGGTCAATTAATATGATGATACTCTGAAATGAAAAAGAGGTTAAATCACGTGTTATATAAACAAATTGTTTAGTTCAACTTCGGAGAATTTTTAAAAAGTTATATGTATCTTAAGTGCAGTTATGAGAGGAATGATAAGTGGCCTAGAACTGCATATATCCACTGGATTTTCGAGGGAATTTTATACTATGGTAATAACACATCTTTGTATGTCTAATAAAACACAAATTCTCTCATAGCTAAGCTTGAGTAATAGCATGATTATGAATATTTTAGAAACTGACTCTGCCCTCTGTGAGGGGAATGGATTGATTGGGATCCAAATAGGAGAAGAAAAGTGAAAAAAATCAATCAAATCCTTTTTATTAATCCTAATAAAATACAATTTTGTTGTTTTTATTTCCTGAAAGTGGTAGAATATGTGGCAAAATAAAAAAGAAAGGAAAGAAAAAAAAGAAAAACTATTTCTTAAGAATGATTCAGAAAACAGCATGTCCAGTTGAATGCAAACTGTAAGGGAAATAAATGGAATCAGGCACGGTGGCACACATTCTTAATCCCAGCACTAGGTAAACAGAGGCAGGCAGTTCTCTATGAGTTCCAGGACAGCCTTGTCTACACAGTGAGACCCAGGACAGCCAGGGCTGTTACAGAGAGAAATCTTGTCTCAAAAAACAAACAAACAAACAAGCAAAAAATAAAGTAAGGGAAATATTCAACAACAAAAAAGTAAAATAAATCTCCTGATTTTCATTGTTTGACTGGATGACAGCATAGCAATGAATAAAGAAATACTATTACATACTTGTTGAAATATTATATATTTTCTGAAACCTTCAGGAGGGGGAAATGTCTCTTACAATAACTACAGTAATCAAATAAAGGGAATACATGAGCAAAAGCTAAACACCAAAAAGATATGTGGCAGTTTTGATTATTAATATATGAAAAAACATTTGTACATTTTCAGATGCTAATTCATAGAGTGATTTTTCTCTAACAGAGTTCTCAGTATATTCAGGTAGTAAAGCTACCATGAACTGTGTCTCTCAGTAGTACTGTCATCTTGTAGAGGAATGAACACAGAAGTTGCATAATTTTTAAAATTCAAAGTTTCTGGGAACCAACCTAAAGTATTAAAATCACAATACAGACTTGTTTAGGGAATGTTGATACTTTCAATAAAAACATCACTTTTCTGGTTTTTTTCCCTAGAGGAAAATGCCCCTTCTTATATTTATAATATAATTTCTGATACAAGCAAAAGTGCTTCTACTTATTTCAGTCTTGTCATCTTGCTTTTACATTTTCTACTGTACTGTATAAATTAAGATTACCTAACAAATCATTTAACAGCATTCTATGAAAATCTAGCCACAAGCCAAGTGGCAATGTAATAGGAAATGCAGAGGAGCTATGTCCGGAAGGCACCATTCTGAAGTCCTCTGGGAAGCTGCAAATCTTATGTATTTGCAGTGTTTCTTCCTAGAATCTAAAAAATGAAGCTCTACATTTTTCTTAGCTTGAGAAATTTTTAATTTTTTCTTCTTTGACTTTAATGCTGTACTTTATGCAGAGAGGTTAGAATTTAGAAACAATAAAATAAAATAATAAAATTAAAAATGGAATATATATTCCTACAAGGGACTAATCCTAGTACCAACCTTTTCCAAAAGACATTCTGATCACACAACAAGACAGCCATAGTGAATTTGGGGCCAAACCACTAGGGTAAGATAAAGCATGACTGATATTATACCTATCATGTTAAACACTGCCTGGGACCACAGGGCTACAGCCCTGTCAATCCAATGCTTCATCCAGAGTCAAAAATCCACCAGTTATCAAATATCAACCAATCAGGACAACCTTCATTTACATGGCTGGAATTGTACTGCCAGACCCTAAACCCAAAGCAATCTTGTACCCAAGTGAAAATTTCTTCGGTTCAAAACTACCACAATCTTGAACAGTTGATTAGTGTGTTATTACCCTAGCTGTCTGCTTCTCTTCAACTTGATAAACCTGTTTTTTTCTTCTTTGATCTGACTTGGCTAAGTTCTTTCATTGACCATGACTCCAATCTATAATTGCTGTTCACATTGATTTTTAAATCCATTTTTATTTTTGGATGATATTTCTTACTACATAGTAGTGAAAGACATAACTTTTGAACAGATACATGTTCATATATTTCTGAAAAATACCAGTCATGATATTAAAAATGATTTAAAGTTGAAATAGATATTCAGTAACCAGTATCATTCACATGTAAAATAAAGTAGAAGACAATAGCTATGCATAAGAAAATCATTCCTATTTGTGCAGAGACCATTGAGATTGGTTGTGAAAAATACAAAATTAGATGGAAAATTCCTAGAACTTACAAAGTTTTCATTATACTTACCATGCAAAACAAACACTATTGGCTGGATTGTGTCCCATCCCAAATATATATTAGGGCTGGAGAGATGTTTTAAGTGATAAGAACACTAGTTATCCTTGCAAGGATGAAGGCTTAATTCCCAGCACCAATGTAGTGCTGGCAAGTCACAAACACTTGTAGCTCCATTTACAAGGTACCTTTTTTTTCTAGCTCCATTGGCACTAGGCAAACCTGTGGTGCACAATCATAAATTTAGGGAAAACACCCATAACCATAAAATATTTTAATTAAAAATGCATATGTTCAAGTCTCAATGTACAGTGTTGAAGTGTTTGGAAACTGAGCCTTTATTGGAATAATGACTATCAAATTAGATCATGTGGGTGAAACACCTATCAAATAGCAATTAGTGTCATAGTAACAAGACCCATCAATAAATTGACTATTTCTTGTTGGTCATGATTACAATACAACCTGAAGGTAGTATCTATCTGCCAACCAGAACAAAAGACTCAATAGAGACCATTTTGAAATCTTGATCATGTTGTAACACTGTTTTGGATTTGCAGCCCCCACAATTCTTAGAAATACATTTCTGAATTTTAGTCTTTCTTGCATCAGTCCAACTTATTGAAGCAGTTTCTGTGTACCTAATATCTAGGCAGCTGTACAAATTAAAGAGAAATAAATGCATGTTGGAGACATCAATTCTGAACTGACTCTGTCTTTTACCTGACACAGAGTAAAAGAAGATATTTGAATTGTAACAATTCTTGATTCATTTGAAAAAAAGGCAAAAAATATAAGGCATACCCGTGGGTTATGTGTGGGTATGATGGCAATATTCAGAGTATGGGGAGAGAACAATAATAAAAAGAGCTGAGTCATGCTAAGTCAGAAAGTGTAAGTGTGTGATTTAGAGAATAAATATACAATAACTTTCTTTTCTCAGTAACTGAGAGTAAACAGAGTAATGTCAAATAAGAATATAGATTTTTTAAAAATTCATTCATTGCTCACAAATCTGATGACATATTATGCTAATAGTGTATTAGGTAATAAGTATTTTAAGAATAATCTACCCAGTTGTAAGTAGTATCAGATGATTAAAGTTTTCCCATGTGTAATATTTGGTAAATCATATACCATAGAAAAGTGGAATAGATCTTCGAGCAATAGTTAGCTTACAGAGCAGAACAGCAGACATGCAGTTTTCTCTGTCAGGTGTACCATCTAACCAAATTAGCTAATTTTTTCTCAGTAGAGAATAGAAAAAAGAAGCAACAACAGGCTAAGTGTGAAGGAGAGTCAAGCAATATAAGGTGTTTAAAATGGAACTTCTGTCCATCCTTTCAGTATGTCTCCCCAAGTGCCATTCACGGGTCAGATATTATTAGAGAATCCTGTCTTAAAAGAAAAATATATAAACTTGACTTTATCCTTCATCCCTACTAATGGCTTTCCCAAGTTCTGTGAAAGGTGATAACAATCAAGAGATTTTACTCTCTTCTGTGAGCATGTCATTCACATGCCATGGTGCCTGAAATAAGTTGTTCCACCATTGGAATTTCTTAGCTGTTTGCAGTGTGAAAAGTCACTTCCTTGTGATATCTTCCCAAATCTTTGCCACTGGAGAACCTTCAACTTCAGAGTTCTGACCTAAAGTTGTTTTGCTGCTTCAGAATCCAGTGTACCCAGCCAGAGAAGCTACAAACTGCTGCATGAAACATTGCACTTCCTGGTCTTGGAGTCACCCCATGCTCTTTGTACCATTTCTTTCTGTAAAACATTTTGTTTAAATAGTGGGAATCGATTCACTGTTTTATTTTATACCCATTCATCTACTTGGTTCATGAAGCCTCAACTTACTTCAGCTTGACAGGGTCTTCATTTCTCTTGCTGAAGGTCAATTCTGTCAAGATTAAATTTGCATCTTACATACCTGTCATGTGTTCAGGTGACACTGAAGGTCAAAAACATATGACCAAAAGATCAAAATACTTTCTCTAAATATTATTAGTTAAATATACTTCTATAAATATCCATTTCTCAGCTGACTTCTGCATATTGTTAGGGATACAACTGAAAATCTCAGCTTAACAAACCTGACCAGACCAAGTGTTATTAAGTTGTTGAATAAAACAAATAATGAGTTATAGTAAAAAGAAGATTCTGGAAAAAATTCAGCAACACAAACAGAACAACTGGGATAGTAAACTGGTCATGGATAACAGAAAAATGTTTGATGTGATATATTTATATTTGCCAACACACACACACATACAAAAAAATGGGGGACAGATCTTTGATAGCATCATTTCATAAAAATTAAAGTGTGCACCTGAGATGATCCTCATGTCCCCAGCATATACAGTCATCACTTCAATGTTAGCAAACCACTTTGTAGAGAAGCAGGGACTGATATATAGAGAACAAATGCTCCAAGCCAGGTGAGAACATATGATGTTGTAGATAATGTTATTCTAGTTGTTCATAGGTCTGTGGATATATATTTGGGTCTTCAATTGGGTTCCATTTGTCCTCCTGTCTGTTCTTATGCCAATACCAGGCTGTTTTCAGTACTGAAGGTCTGTAGTAGAGTTTGAAGTCAGGGATTGTGATGCCTCCAGAAGTTCTTTTATTGTACAGGATTATTTTGACTATCCTGAGTTTTTTTGCTTTTCTATATGAAGTTGAGCACCATTCTTTTGAGGTCTGTGAAAAATTTTGCTGGGATTTTAATGGGCCTTGTTTTGAATCTGTAGATTGCTTTTGGTAAGATTGCCATTTACCTATGTTAATTCTACCTACCCAAGAGCATGGGAGATCTTTCCACTTTCTGATGTNATTGTGATGCCTCCAGAAGTTCTTTTATTGTACAGGATTATTTTGACTATCCTGAGTTTTTTTGCTTTTCTATATGAAGTTGAGCACCATTCTTTTGAGGTCTGTGAAAAATTTTGCTGGGATTTTAATGGGCCTTGTTTTGAATCTGTAGATTGCTTTTGGTAAGATTGCCATTTACCTATGTTAATTCTACCTACCCAAGAGCATGGGAGATCTTTCCACTTTCTGATGTCTTCTTCAATTTCTTTCTTCAGAGATTAAAAGTTCTTGTCATACAAGTCTTCCACTTGTTTGGTTACAGTTACTCTGAGATATTTTATGCTATTATGCTTTGTTATTTATGCTTTGTTAATACATTGCTCATTCAATGACTTATCAATACCATATTCTGTGGGATATTTGCACACTGGATGAAATTATATTTCTGTGATCAGTGTAATAAAAAGCTGAAGAGCCAAGAGCTAGGCAGGAGGTATAGTTGGGATTTCTGGTAAGAGAAAGGCAGTAGGAGAAATAATTGAGGCCCATGAAATGCTAGTGAGACATGAAACAAACTGGATACACAAAATGGGAGAGAGGTAAAAGCCATGAGAAAAAATATAGTTAAATTTTAGTTATAAAAGTGAGTGGAACAAGTCTAAGCTATGGCTGAGCTTTCATAATTAATAAAGTCTCCATGTTATTTCTTGTGAGCTGGTGACCAAGAGAAAAGTTCAATTACTTATGGCACCCAATGTGGGGCCATGCATACCCATATAAGAAAACTAAAAGAAAAGTTTTGAACAAAGGGTTTCGTGGTGACTGTGTTTCATTGGGTAGATTTGGCATACAGAAGCATAGCTCTTTTAAGAGGTCTGTTGCATAGATGAGCAGTTGAGCAGTCAATCTTGGATTACAAATGCCTGCCAGAGGTGGGGCCAGTAAAAGCAACTCCATACTGGTACCGGACATCATGAAGAAAGGCTACCTCAGAGCAGGGGGCAGAGCTGTCAGCATACTATGTCAGCTGTCAGCATACTATGCACTATACAGAGTTGTGCTGTAGTGGCCTAACAATTTAAAATTTGGTTCATGTAGTTAAAGGAGAGTGCAGACATGGAGAAAGTCATATCCACACTGAGAAAATCTCTGAACAGATAGAATATGCTTTAAAATATACTTAGAAGCTTATGAAATAAAAGAAAATGCATGTAGACAGTAATAAAAATATGTAGTTCATAAATAATAAAGGGAAGTATTTAAGAAAAAAATTAAGTAGTATAAAAATTAAACCATGTAAAGTTGGGAAATACACAGAGCATCTGGATGCTATATACTTTCTTGTTGACTTTGAATTTTCTCAATGCTTATGAACAAGAAGCAGTTGCTGAGAACCATTGGATTAAGGAAACTGATAAACTAAACATAATATTTATTTTTAAGATGTTTTAACTTCAAAATAAAAAGCAGAAAATATATTGTGTTGGGAGAGAGGTTTTACCTTTGTTTCCATAGGAAAGAAAAAGTTAGGGTTTTCTTCAAATTCATTGATGTTCAGAAATGATTGGGGGAGACCACCTGAAAATCTTGGCTACAGAAATAAAAGAAAATGAAACCAAGAAAGACTACAGTAAAGGAGATGTATATGTTTTGCCTTATTCATTGGTATAGCTCTGAGACTGAATGAGACATGATAAACCTGGTTGGCTAGAGAGTTCTCATGAATCTTATTACATGCTATCCTTTCATATGGCATGAATAGAGGTTTGGTTATGGACAGTACAAATGGACGTATAAAGTTGATAGGTTCCTTTTACCTACTTAAACATAGAATGAAAATCATCTTTACCTGACTTGTGCATACCACAATGCACATCCCATACTTGTGCTAATGCAGATATATATGTTAATATTAACAGAAATGAAAAAAGGACAAAACACCAATGAATATAAGTAGCCCAGGTTATTCAGCCTATCAGAATGTCTCTGTGGCACTTTCCTCAAAATTCTATATTTAGAACAACTTCAAAGCTGCTAGCTGAGATTGTCCAGCCTCACAGACTAGCTAAGACTTCAGATAAACTCTATACTTTCCCATCACACAAAGAATAAATAAAACATAATACAGGTAGCTCTCCTAGGACTTGACCATTACCATAATTTTCCCAGGATTCCCTGAAGAGTCTTTTATAATCCACACAACTGAAAGTAGTCTAGGAAACAGAACACCTACATTCCCAAGAGGTTTTTGGTCTTTCTGTGGGTTCTGGACTTTTATCATTGTTTAGGAAAGTTATATGAAAGTTGTTATGGGTCATGTTCAGGAAAAAGACTGTGCAATGGAGAATAGACTCAGGGATGCCTTTCTGAAGAAAAAACGGAGTATAGTATAGTAATGATTGGATAAAAGGTTAGATTATTGAATTTACTTTAAACTACAAAACAACTGTTAATCAAAAATATTTTAGATTGATATGGATTTTTGTATATTGTTTAAGGTTATTTTTCTTACAATGCATGTTTCCATTCATGTTTAAGATATTACACCTATGTAGCAGTTATTAAAATGCAATGTAATATTCTAATCCTTGAAATCTATTATGGAAAATAGAGAAAGATAGGTAAATAGTCATCTATAATGATCAAACTTTTAACCATTTTCAAGGTAAAACATAGATATATTTTAAATAGATGGTCTTCAAACACTTCAGAGATATAAAGAAAATGATATTTAAACTATTTTAATAATGCAAGACTTTTCATGACAATGGGACAAATCTGCTCCTGGCAACACCAATTTACATCAAAGAGTATGACAAGCATTGGAGAGCCTTCATACAGAATTTGCTTTCAATGTGGCAAAGCTAGCCATTTGGGTAGAGGCTGATTTTGTCTCAACTACTAACAGTATATTGTCCAAATTGAATGAGCATGACACAAAATAAAGTGACTGCTGAACTTTGCCAAGACAAGGCAGTAGAATACTTCAAAATTCCTGCTTCACATGAAAGTCTATCAGATATTCTAGGCCTTTAATCCAAAATCAATGCTTCAATTTTTCAGAGAAACGTAGGGTGACTGTCAAGGTAGTCATATACCTTTCTCAGTTTTTAAGTTGCTTACTCTGTATTTCATATTTAATCAGGGAATATTACCTTTTTCTCAGGTCTTTGGAGAGGTTAAACACCAGATAGCTATAGTTTTCCTTGTTACCAAATTCAAGAAAGTAACTTATAAAAGATGTATGAAGAATATAAGGTTGAGGAACAGCAAAATGTAAGTTATTTATCTAAAACAATGTTTTGAGGTCTAAAAAGATAGTCTGGGGTTGGTAATGTAAATTAGTATAAAAAGTAAATTAGGCATAAAACTTTAGAATGATCAAATTAGGATAGATATAAAATAAATTCTCCAAATTTGCCAAATACAAATGGACTAGACACTGTGAATATAATTTTTGCCTGGTAATTGTTTTTATTGAATATAATTTTACTATGGTTGAGTTAAAAATCTTTCCTTTTTATTTAGACAAGGAAGGCAGAAATGTTGGGGGATATTTGTACACTATGTGAAGATACATTGTTGTAAGGAGGGGCCTACTTGTTTGTCCCAGCCATCCAGCTAGCTTAGCCCTAAAATAAAACAGAAATTGTATTAATCAAAACACTGCTTGGCCCATTAGCTCTAGTTTCTTGTTCGCTAATTCTTCCATCTTAATTTAACTCATTTCTATTAATCTGTTTATTGCCTCATTGCAGTAGCTTACCAGGAAAGATTCTAACCAGTGTTCATCTCAGGCAGAGGATCCATGGCTTCTCCCTGACACTACTTTCTTCCTTCCTGTTGTAGACAGCACGTTGCATAGCAGCTCGGTGTTACAATTCATTTCTGTTGTGTAACTGAAACATTAATTCTCCTGCCCTACACTTCCTCATTCCCTCTGCCCTTCAAGACAGGCAACCCCTATGATACGGTCTCTATGAATCTGACAGTTTTAGACTTTTCATTTATGTGGAATTATTCTACATCTGCTCTTCAATGCTTTATATCCTATAGATGAAAATGAAAGGTAGTATGGCCATTAAAGAAATAGTATGTAGAAACTTTTTAAAAAGTTATAAAAAAATACTAAATGTACCTGAAAATAGAATTTGATACTCCTAACTCTTGACAAATATTCACCACTGTTAAAATCAGGATCATGAAGATATCTGTACTCCTATATTTATTGAATAACTATTTACAATATTCAAGATACAAGCTTAAAGTTTATGCAAAATTATTGAACAAAGAAATACACACATACACACACAAGAGAGGGAGTAATAGAGAAACATGCTATGTAAGGAAATTGTCTGCCTTTAACTGCTTCACTATTATTAAGAATGCCATTTTCTGTTGTTACTATAGTACCCTGTGGAGGGGTTAATTTACTAGTACTAAAAGTTAATTTCTTGTTATCCCTCTTTAGAACTTTATCACTCTCATATGTTAGATAAAGATAAAATAACTGATTTAAGGATTTAAAAGGAGCACATGTGGAGGAAGTGTTTATTATCTAATTAATAATTAAATAAAAATTGTAAGTAAAATTTAAGAAATTTCTGGGAATATTTTATGCAGAATATAAATATGGAAGATAAGCACTTGGTCATTCAGAGCAGCTCTTAGTCATAGTTGTATGTGGGAAGCCACTCCTACATACAAGAAAATAATAACTTTACTTCTCTTTATTAATTTTATAGATATTTTATTAATTATATGAACAATAATAGCAAGGGTGATATCTGTTTTTATGTTGTATAGTATTTTGAGGAAGGAATAACCCAGATTATTTCCAGTGATTCATCTTCAAATTAGCTTTTTGTATCTTTCTCATCTGCATTTATAGAGATATTATTTAATAGCTGCTTAATTGATACTTGTTTTCCCACTATGTACCTCAACTATAATATTTTATCAGTCTCTGTAGTAATCTTTTGGAGATATAATCAGTAGTTTTACTTTTTTAGACCTGCTGATCAGAACATTGATAGTGTAGGCACTAAGATCAATAATTAAGAAAAGTTTCTGTAAAGGAAATTTTCATAATTATTTTTACCAACTCTGCATCAAATAAAGTCTAATGTACAAACCAAATAAAGAACTCAAGAAGCTAGACAAAAAAGGCCAAATAATCCAATTTAAAAATGGGGAACAGATCTAAAAAGACAATTTTTTTAATAAAGGAAGTCAAATGGTAAAGGAACAGAAAACTTAAATGCTCAACATTCTTAGTCATCAGGAGAACAAAAATCAAAACTATTTAAGATTTCATCTTAAACCTGCAAAAATGACTAAGATTACTAATAAAGATAATTCACAGTGACAAATGAGGTGCAATAAAAGAATGATCTCATATTGCCATTGGAAACTACTAGAGAAATCAATATGGTAGTTCCTCATGAAGATGGGAATGATTCGTTCTCAAGATACAGCCAAAACACTCCTGCACATATCCATAGGACACTTTGACCTACAAAAATTGCTCAACCATGTTCATTGCTCCTCTGTTCACAAAAGCCAGAAACTGGAAAACAGTGTAGGTGACTGACAATAGATAAATGTATAAAGAAAATGTGGTACACTTTCACAATGGAATATTATCTCTTAAAA
>LOJH01049816.1:1111-12790 GCA_001685095.1 Ellobius talpinus
TGGTCAGTTTAAATGTGGCCATGAGCTCATGCTGGAGACAAATTCTTGGCCTTTGTTAGTGGAAATGTGGCACTAATGGGAAATATAGATATTACTGAAGAACTCACATGATTCACTTCAAGTTCGGAAGTACAGAATATGGACTAAAGAAGAGGTTTCCAAGGAAAGAAAAACATCCTGATGAAGCAATTCAAATTGATGCTTAAAGGATAAACAAGAAGTAACTCCATTCTTTAAGTCCATTCATTTGTACACATCTTGTTACAACTGCTTCTTCATCTCTTGGTTCCCCCTAAAGAACACTGTCATATCTTCTTTAGTTATCAAAATGTTGCTAACACAAGGTAAAGTGTATGTGACTGCTGTGCAGAGCTTACCAAAAGGAATTTAAGTAGAGAACAGGAGAGGCAAAAGCTTTACTTTGAGCACAAGGCTTCACTCTTGTGTATGTTTCCAGATGATCCCCAGGATGAGCCCCTGAGTTCATTTTGTCATGTTTTCAATTTCTTTTATCTTCCCTTTTTTACAATATACATTTGCTCTGTTCAGGTCTTTCTCATCCATCTTCTACTTGCCTTTAGTCCTTAAACCTCCAATTTACCCATCCCCACTATTGATCAATGGGGTAAAATTCCTGAGTTCCATTTGTATTTACTAATCTGAATCTCTCTTACATATACCAAGCCAGAGTGACTAGAATAAGGCATTGAAAACTGTTTTTCATAGCCTAACACAGAATGGTGCTTTTCCTAGGCAAAAGGGGCAACTCCCTAAAATAAATCATTCTTCAGCCTAGCCAAGTAGTTTATGGTACTGTCCCTTCTTCCGGTAGCAATAATTTTCTTTCCTCTGCATGTGCCAGAATCATTTTTCTTCTGTTTTACTCATCTGCTGCATCAGATCAGCGCCCAAATACAAGACATAAGGATGCTTAAGAAAAAGATGGTGGAAGGAGTTGGAAGTCAGAAGGAAAGAAAACAAATAGTCATCACCAACTAGGAAGGGGAACACATAGTAAATATATCCTTGAAATGAAACTGATAAGATTATTCTGGGCATTAATTGAGAAGGGGAAAATGATGTGGAAAATATTTGCTTCTAGAAAACACTGAGAAGTAGCAGCACAGCAATAATGAACATGAAAGGAAGACAGGAAAAGAGAATAAGAACAAAGACAAGCCAAGTTGAACAGAGCAATTTGCCAAAATGTGTAATTTCACTCATAATGTAACTTTGTCAGTGTGCTTAAGTATTTGAACAAATGAGCTAGAGCTATTTTCATAACTGTTGTTTGATATGAATCAACACTTTTTCCTTTAAAGAAAGTACAAAAAATCATAGCTCTCTAGACTTTCTGGCTTTGGCTCTAGTAAGGAGGCCACTTGTTTGTCCCGGCCACCAAGAACTGAAATAATCACACAGAAACCATATTAATTAAATCATTGCTGGGCCCATTAGCTCTAGATTCTTATTCACTGACTCTTACATATTAATTTAAACCATTTATATTAATCTGTGTATGGCCATGTGGCTGTGGCTTACTGACTAAAGTTCTATCTGGCTCCAGCAGGGCTCATGGCTTCACTCTGACTCCACCCTTCTTTCTCCCAGCATTCAGCTTAGTTTTCTTTGCCTACCTCTGTTCTTCCCTGCTATAGATCCAAAGCAGTTTCCTTATTCATTAATGCTAATCACAGCATAAAGGGGGGATTCCCACATTACCTCCCCTTCTTTGTTTAAATAAAAAAGGTTTATCTTTAAGATAGTAAAACTACATAAAACAGTTATCAAGCAAGAATTACAGTTACAGTATATATATATACATATATATATATACATATATATATATATACTTTATCTTTTATCATAACTAAGGAAAACTAAATAATTATAACTCTTCTTCAACTCCATCAAAGACTCCAGAAGGACATATTTCTTAAGTAAACAGGAAGTGTATTGTAAGCAACTTTCAAAACTCTACAATTGACAGAGACATCTCACTGCCTGAACAGTTACCCAAAGTTCTTCTGTGCTGTTGGGCATCCTCCTTTAGCCTACAGGTCTATAGTATCCAGCAGACTTTTCCATGAAGTAGGAAATTTCAAAGACAATTCATACTATATTGGAAATTTGCCCATCACTTTTTTCTGTGTCTTGCAGAATTTCTAGCAGACATTTTCATGAAGCAGGAACTTTGAAGGTTGAAGGTGCTTTCTCACCTTTGGGCAAGTTCAGCAGTCACTTCTCTGTGGGTCCTGCATGTCCAGTGAAGCATTTCAGGCAAGAGGTTTTTTTTTCCCAAATGGCTAGCAAAGTCCATAAGGAGACTCTTCAATGCCCTTCATCTTCTTAAAGTAATATGTGCTGCCAGGAGCAGATGTGTCTCATTGTTATGAAAAGTCCTAAGTCCTAAGTTATTAAAACATTTTAAATGTCATATCCTGTAGTCTTTGAAAGATTTGAAGAATGCCTATCCATCTGAAATAGATCTCTCTACATCTAGAAAATCTAACTAACATGACTACAAGCTTGACTATTATAGATGATTATCTATTAACTTATATTTCTTAATTATACATTACATTTTTAAATGAGCTACATATTCATAATACATTAATCAAGATAGAAATATACATAGAACAAAATTGATCTTAAATTTGTATCAACAAACTAGGATCCACGCCAATACAAATCTCTATAACATATCCCCCTTTAAATATAAAGAAACATTCATGAACAATATTTGGGAATATGGGCGTAGTTCTCTTGACTATTTACTGCTGATTGGGGACACTATTAATCAGGTCTTTCACGGTACACTTTGTGTGCTGGTTCATCTCAGTCAGCAGTTGGGCAAAGTAATTTTTGGGGGTGTTCATGGCAACTTTTCAGGGTGTCTTGGTCCATCAAACCATATTAGGCCGGAAGTAATTCACAGGTTCTCATCTTCTATGGAAACAAAAAAAAGAACCTCTTTTCAAAAGTAACATATCCTTAGACTGAAATTTTGAATTCAAGATACCTTTGAAATATATATGATGGCTTATTTTAGCAGTCTCCAGAATCAAATGTCTCTGCAGTCAAAAAATTCAAAGATAACACAATAATATACATAATCCAGACTCTGTGAATTTTCCATTTTTATGTAGCATGTTTTTACTCTTTTACTTTTTCTACAAGTTTAATATTTATTTTATTATCTTTACTCCTTTAATCTATGACTTCTGTACTTGGTCTCTTTAAAGACTTTGTTTTATTTTTTAAAAAAATCATTTAAAAACTTCTTTTTATAACTCTCTGTACTCTTTTTTTCTCTCCCAAGCCTATGCACATTTATCTAACACCATGACTCATTTAGAGGTCTTTTATGTCTGAATCTGTCCNACTCATTTAGAGGTCTTTTATGTCTGAATCTGTCCTATTGTGTATCTGTAATTCCTTACTGTCTTGAAGAGCTTTGAAAATGGTAAGCAGCTTAGTAGCAGTGTCTCTGGATGCTGGCTCCACCTCTCTCCCCTATCAAAATGGTGGAGTTAGCATTACTGCCAACTCTGGGACCACCAGGTAGGAGCTGTGCTCCTGCATTTTAACTCTGAGAATGAGCATGCAGCAATAAACCCTTTTTATCTGAGTAATAGCTGGATAAGCCATGCAGAGCATTGTGCAGTCTGGAAATATCTCTGTGTATGGTGGCAGGAATCTGCCATGCTCTCCTGCCTATGTACTCCTAGCAGTCCTGATCCCACTGCCTGCCCAGGCAGGGGTCGCTGAGCTGCAGGCATGATCTCAGCTACTTTCCCAAGCAGGCATACAAGCACCCAGGCCCACAAACCCCATTCAAGTGCTCCATAGCCAGACCTCCAGAAAGAATCAGAGTTCATGCTGGCATCACAGCCCAGAAAGCCAGCATCACAGCCCAGAAAGCCAGCATTTTAAAACTGCTGCTTTTTTTTCTGCTACCCCGAATCAGGAAAACCTTTCTTAAAGAAGTCACAGCATGCCACCAGAGAGCAAAGCCCATTCAGGAAAATAAATGTGGCTAAACTTTGTTTTTTTTTAATGTCTAGAATTCCTTTCCAAGCTGCCTCAGGTTTTTCATGGATTTAGTCCACCATGTTGGTGTGCCAATTTGTTGAAAGGAAGCCACTTGTTTGATCCCCAGGCACCCAGACCCCTGAAAATAAACACACAGAAACTGTATTATTTAAATCACTGCTTGGTCCATTAGCTCTATCTTCTTATTGGCTGACTCTTACATATTAATTTAACTCATTTCTATTAATCTGTGTATCACCATGTGGCTGTGGCTTACTGGCTAAAGTTCCAATTGGCTCCAACAGGGCTACATGGCTTCTCTCTGACTCCATCCTCTTTCTCTCAGCATTCAGTTTAGTTTTCCCTGCCTACCTAAGTTTTGCCCTGCTATAGGTCCAAANTTTCTATTAATCTGTGTATCACCATGTGGCTGTGGCTTACTGGCTAAAGTTCCAATTGGCTCCAACAGGGCTACATGGCTTCTCTCTGACTCCATCCTCTTTCTCTCAGCATTCAGTTTAGTTTTCCCTGCCTACCTAAGTTTTGCCCTGCTATAGGTCCAAAGCAGTTTCTTTATTTATTAATGGTAATCATAGCATACCAAGGGGACTCCCACATCATTCAGCAGAGATTGCACATGAAAACTGACACTCATACTTAGTGCTGTTTCTGAATCCCTGAAAGGGTCAGCCACCAGGATGATGAAGGATTTAAGAAGTGCTGAGTGAATCCTTTAAAAACACTTGCTTCCTGACTTACAGAAACATCCCTTTGAGAAGTAGCTTCCTTGGATTCAGAATCTTCTTGTCCATTGCATGACCTGCAGTCCAAACAGAACTAGACCCCAAGTGCTGAGAAGTTCATCCTTGAAATTTGTTAAAATTATACCATGTGCTTTTTCTAAAACTTATATCCAAGTCTCAAATTCTTCTGTCATAAATTGAGAACAGTTTTATTTTATACTCTCAAAGGTTTGCTGTAACACTTAAATAGGTAAAAGCCTTGCAGCATTCTATATGAGATTGAAATACTTAACCCACAACTTGTATTATAATATTACTGGATTTCTTTCTTCTAGATACAGACTCTTACAAACTAGATTGCACTATTTCAAGCCCCAAGTTCTTCTGCTTCAGCCTCAGGGCTTGTACTATAGGTATGTGTTACCATACCTAGTTTGATACATTGCTGAATGAATAGATAAAGTGATAGAACTTGGCCACAATTTTAATTTCAAATATTATTGTCTTTTAGCATGTTCCCCCAAAGCAGATGAAGACAAGAATTTGAGCGGGAGGTTTTTTTGTATAATATACAGAGGTGACAACAAAACAGGGGAGTGATATGAAGAGAAGGAAAAGGCTGTCAGTACAAGCTGAACTAAGCTAGCCATTATGCTGAAAGTCTACGACTTCATACAGATAACACACAAAAAATGCTGAGAGAGTTGGTGGAGCTACATATGCAACTGCTTCAACAATTGAAGTTGTTAATTACCGAGAGTTTCTATCCTGCTATCTATTATAGGGCCAGTTTCTTAAATCAGGGTTTGAGTCAAAGGATTCCATGTATGGAAGAGAAAAGAAGCTACAATTAACTCATGGACTCCAAAATAACAGATTTCGGTAGAGAGCTCTGGACCTTCAAAAGCTGCCTTCCTTGAAATTTAAAGAGGTCTTTGAATGGTCACGTCAGGTGTTTACAAGCCAAGATGTCACTTCTCAGTTTCACTGACTCTGGTAGAATTATGATATTCTCTTATAAAAAGAATAACAGATGAAAAGCTTAATATATGTGTTATTATGACATAGTATAAATAGAAATTATCTAGCATATAGAAGATATGCATTTGAATGTTGGTTAAGTCATTTATTGATTAATAACCTTTAAATTCAATTATCTAGTTTCATTCAACCTTATTTTACATAATAAAAATGGAAATAATATTTACCATTCATACTTTTAAGAATTTTAATTATTTTTATGGGAATAGGTATTCTTTCTCTCTGTATGTAGGGGGTGGGGAGGTGTGGGGTGAAAGTGTGTTTGTGAGTGTTTATGCCACATGAATGTAGGTTCTCATGGAGCTGGACTATAAACACTTATGATATGCCTGACAAGGGCCCTGAGAACTAAATCTTGGGTCCACTGGAAAAGAAACAAATGCTTTTAACCACTGAACTGTCTATCACACTAGTCCCAATATACATTATTTTTATATTAAAGTCATGTCAACACCCTTTACAGTGAGATATCATTACAATCATTGTAACTAGATGACTGAACTGATGCCTTTACATAAATGACAAATATAGTTTGGGGGTTGTTTTTGATGGAAATTTTTGCAAAATAAAAACCTCCAAGGAGTTGTACTTAGTTCAAAAATTATATCTCAGAGCCACAACACTGGGGCAGCAATAATTTTCAGGCTAATATGAAATCTCACACACTTTGCTTTCATTCTCCCTTCTCCCTCTTGGTATGTTTGCTCCTTTTGATTGCTATTAGTTTCTATAGCAACTACATTCGTTCATTATATCAGTAACTCAAGGTAACATCTAAGACTAACCACATTTCCCAAAAACAGCAGCTAGCTTGAGGGCATGCATCAACTTAAAGAAGCTTTGTGATTGAGGTTTCCATCGTTGCTCAAGGGATTTTCACTGTTGCTAATTTCAGATCCTTTGTTGTATGTAGAGTATCAGTAACCTGAACATTTTATCAGGAAATTGTTCTATGCAGAATACCAACTATATGATCAAAGAAAATGGATTTCAGTGACACTTAACAACCTTCTATAGAAGCCTCATTCACTCCTTAATTCACTGAGTATCTTATGTATTTCATTTACTATCTGTCTGTAATGTAAAGTGAACACATAGTAAAATTAATAAAATCAGACATTGACCTTACCAAAAGACAAGTTAGCCTAAAAATGGGTATAAAATCTTTACAACTGGTTAGAATTTTATTATATTCTATGTAAATCATTGTTTAATCAAAATCTGTAAGTAGCATAGGAGTCAAAGGAAAAGTGCTTAGAGATTTTGAGCTTAAAGACAGAGAAATAGTTTTCTAGTTTGGGAGATCAAGCACATTCTAATGAAGACGTTGAAATGGTTAATGAGTCATCAAGAATGAGTAGATTTTAGAGTCAGTGAGGATAGCAAGATATGCCAACATGAGGTTAGAATGATCAAAAGTGCAGAAGGAACTCCTTAGGGCATAGAGAACAGGGAATGATATATGTGCAGTCTAACCTGAGACAAATATGAAGAAAGTCATAGGAAATAATTGCTCTAAAGTAAGTATAGCCTGGAAACAGAAGTCAAATTGGTTCTCAAGGGGCTGCCACGGGATTACTGTGTTTAAGTGTTGGGGTTAGTGTGATCACTAACTTTGGTCACTACTGAAAGACAAAGAAAAGAAAAGAAAAGTTGCAGTAGAAAAAAATAGGTAAAATGTGCTGGGGAGGCCAGTCAGTGGTGATGCAAGTCTTTAATCCCAGCACTCGGGAGACAGAGACTTTATGAGTTTGAGGCCAGCCTGATCTACAAAAGCTAGTTCCAGGACAGGCAAGGATGTTTCACAGAGAAACCCTGTCCTGAAAAAAAAAAAACAAAACCAGAGTGTTGGGAAAAGGAGATAAATCCTCACACACTGTAGAAAAGAAATTTAAGACATGTCTCAAAATGCAAAGACAAGAGAAAAATGAGACCCCAGTGAAGGCAGAGGGGCCATCTGTGTCATCAAGCTTCACAAATCATTTTTTTCAAATGAAATTATCTACTGTGAAATCATTCTCCTCTTTACTTGTCTGTCATTAAAACATTTCTCTCAAAGTAATTGCTCATTCGTCATCTCTCACCTTAAGGAACAAGGGCATGAATCATCATCATTTCTATTTTATATCAAGAAAGAAGGAGGTACGAGAAGGTCTGAGCATCATTTATCATCAAAAGCTCTGCTAAAGAGCTAAGGTAAGAGCTCAGAATGAGGAAAGGAATGTCTGAGCAGAATAGGAAAAGCATATGTTATAATGAAGTTTATAAAAAACAAAAGATACCTAATAAATATACCTTGAGTTATCCAATAAATGAATGAATGAATGAATGAATGGGATAAGATTGTAAATTCTTGTGTTAGTAAAGAGTAAACCATTGAAACAAAATTCTCGTAATAATTGAAATGTCTCAATTACTTATAGTCAAAATTTAAGATGTACAACAATTTTTAACTCACTCAAATAAAGTTAACTTTATTCATCAAACTTAGTTATTTATGCATTATGGTGAGAAATATATTTTAAAATATAATTGATTAAACTCTATCAATTTACTAGGTTTCATGGAAAAACAAAGAAGGACCTTGAAATTGAAAATATTATAATCTGGAAATATGAGCTATTAAATAATGCCTACTAAGAGTGATGAGTTCACACAGGACTTTCTGCATTCTGTATTTCAATCTTTATAACAGTAAAAACTTAATTCTATTTCTGTTTATTCTTTAATTTTTCACTTTCTTTGTCAACCAGAATGATGGGAATCATATCAAACTATTCCACAGAACTTCATAAAATTTCATATGAATTAATAAATTTAGAAAACACAATATGAGATTCATTATCTAATGATATTTGATAGACATTATGCCTTAATATTTCAAATAAGCTGCTTAGTCAAGCCATTCAGAACTAAGGTTGCTTACAAAAAGCAGTTGTTCAGTAGGAGGGAGAATGAGAAAAGAGAAGACTGGCAATGGGGGTGACTATGTTCAAAATACTTTTCATACATGTATGAATTATCTTAAAAATCAATTAATAGTTTAAAAAATAGCATAATTATTAAAGGCAATTCATCAAATGATCAGAAACTTTTCAATCATAACAATGTAGATGCCTGATTTTAAGAAGATTTGTTACCAGGCTCCAAAGCTGTACTCAAAATGTACAAATCTTTTCACTGAGATACCAGAGATCATTTGCTTAAAATGTGAGTCAGCATAAAAAAATAAACAAAAAGAGACCAAACTATTAAATTCCATTTATACAACATGGTTTATACCACAAAGGATGAGAGTGATCTCAGCCTGTTTCTTGTAGCCAGCTGGCAATGCTCACTTCTGATGATGCCCAAAGGAAGGAAAAGATGTACTTTTAATTCTATCCACAAGTTACATTCCTATTGCAGCTTAATGTAGAAAGTGTCTCTGGGATTGTGTGTATAAGCTCACCATGATGCAATGAAATGTTTTGTAAAGAGAATTGCTTATCAACTGAGTGAAATTCAAGGCTAAGGACTGCTGAGCACAGTATAGAGACTATCGAATCGAAAACCAGAACTAACTGGTTATGAACACATCATTTTTCCAGGGCTATTTTATTTTGCACTAAGGTCTCAAATTCTAGTTTCCTCCTTTTGTATGCAGATGATCTAGATGATATGTTCCTCAGATTTACGGTCCACTGTTGCAAGGAGAGTTTCCCTTTGTTTTTCCTGGCCACCCGGCTAACTTACACCCAAAATAACCACACAGAAACTGTATTCATTAAAACACTGTTTGGCCCATTAGCTCTAGTTTCTTATTGGCTAATTCTTATATCTAAATTTAACCCATTTCTATTAATCTGTGTATCGCCACGTGACTGTGGCTTACCAGCAAGATTCTAACCAGTGTCTGTCTCAGGCAGAAGATCCATGGCATCTCTCACTCTGCCCTTCTTCCCAGCATTCAGTTCTGTCTTCTCTACCTCCTTAAGTTCTGCCCTATCAGGCCCAAAGCAGTTTCTTTATTCATTAACCAATGAAAGCAATACATGAACAGAAGAACCTCCTATACCAGTCCACTGTGTTCATATATAACAGTGAAGCAAAATGTTAACAGCAGGAACAACTTCCTTTCTTGCTGCTGAGCAGAATCTGCCACAAGCACATGAAATCTGGAAATGCATACATCTATGTTCTCAGACATAGTGGACAAAGTTCTCAGACAAAGGTGGAAGCCTGGGGAAGTGTCATTTCTGTCTGAGCATGTCTTGGCCTGGTCATTTATGATTCACAGATGAAAAAGCAGGCAGTGAGGAAAGTGGCGACCCCATGTCCAGCAATGAAGGTGGAAAGAGCAGTGGCCCCAGGAGCCAAGCACAGCTGCTTGCAGCAGAGTCATAGACAGGCAGAGGCTCCTTCAGGTTTTACTCTTCTTTTAAGCCCATCAAAAAGAAGTGACTGGCACTTAGTTTCTGCTCAATAAACACATGAGGCATGCATTAATAATTGTTCTATTTTTAGAAAAGAGACATAATGAAAGGATAAGAAGGACAGGGTCTGGACTAAGAGATAGAATCTCTGGTAGAGATAGGAGGAAGTACATTTGTAAGCAGGCTAGTACAGGATAGAAAAATCAAGGGGGCACAAATACAGCAGATGGCCAAATATGGCTTAAAACCTAGAATTCCTGACACCCATACAAAGGAACTTTTCAAATATTTTCCAAATTTCAAGTGTTCTCCTATCCATGAATATGTTATTTTAAGAATTGGGTATGTTGACGAGATTGATTTAATTATTCCAAAGGGTTGGAAAATTTGCTTAGACAGTAAGAGTATTTCCTTCTCTAGCAAGAGAACCCAGGCTCATTTTTCATCATCCACATGGTAATCTCATAACCATCTATAGATCCAGGTCCAGAAGGTGTGATACCTTCTTCTGGACTCCATAATACCAGGCACACATGTGGCATACATACATACACGCAGGCAAAAGTACTCATACACATAAAAACATAAATCAACAAATTTAATGAAAAATACAATTAAGAAAACAGTGCAGGGCTAACTCAGCAAGGTGATAGCACATGAGTATGAGAACCTGAGTTTGAATTCTTTCACAACCACATGAAAAGCAAGGACATAAACCCATAATCTCTGTGTTGGAAAAGGTAAAACTATGGGAGCTCTTGCATTTGCTGGCCAGCCAGCCTAGCTGAATCAGGCAACTCCAGATTCAGTGAGAGACAGCTCAGAGAGTAAGAGGGAGAGCAATTGAAGAACACATCTTCTGCCAACGTCTTGCCTCCAGGCTCATGTTGATACATGTGCATACGTACTTGTACACATGTAAACACATTTCCACATAACCATACATGCAAAAATAATGAATAAAATGTATGTATTATTTATGATCTTAATTATTATTTGAAAGCTGAAATAATACAGTTGAGAAAATTTTTACATAGATAAAAATTTTGTAATGAATACCACATAAATCTACTTATAACAATGCTTTCCACTTAAGGAGTATGAGAATGTTGACTAAATTTGAAATTAGTAACCTGAAAGTTAAAGAATTTCATGTATAAGATATAAGATATCTTCCTTTTCCTTATAGATATGTTAGCTGAAGAAACCTAGGTGTCCGTTCTGAACTGCACTGGTGCAGGAGAATTGTCTGTATTCTGTCAATCATGTTTTAACTAAATGCTGATTGGCCAGGCAGGACATATAGGTGGGAAAAACAGACAGGAAGTAGAAATGATGCAATGAAAACAGGAGAATTCTGGGAAGGAGGAAGTTGATTCCCCCCATCCTGTGCAGATCACCAAGGAAGCAGGATGTGACCTGCCAGCTGAAAAAGGTACTGAGCC
>LOJH01049818.1:330-12789 GCA_001685095.1 Ellobius talpinus
AGCATGGGGACCATGGGAGAGAGTTGAAGGGGAGGGGAGAGGCAGGGAGGGGAGGAGAGAAAAATGTAGAGCTCAGCAAAATCAAATAAAAATAGTTTGTCAGCAGCCCAAAAATTAAATAGAAAAATTACATAAAACTTTGAAATTCTACTCCAAGGTGTGTATTCCAAATAATTAAAGACACATGTTAAAACAAAACGTGTTCATAATAGTTCTATTCAGAACAGGCAAAAAAAATTAGAAAAACTATAACATCTGTTGACTGGGTAACAAATGTGCTAATTCCATTGATGGCATGCTATTCAGGGCATGAAATGGAATTAAGAATATACGTGAACCTCAAAACCAGGTGATAACTGACACACAAACGATTGGAGCGAGGCAGACGGGTTCATTAGTGTTGTGCCTCCTATGCAGTTGTTGTGCCTCCTGTGCAGTTGTTGTGCCTCCAGTGCAGTTGTTGTGCCTCCTATGCAGTTGTTGTGCCTCCTGTGCAGTTGTTGTGCCTCCTGTGCAGTTGTTGTGCCTCCTATGCGGTTGTTGTGCCTCCTGTGCGGTTGTTGTGCCTCCTGCGCAGTTGTTGTGCCTCCTGTGCAGTTGTGCCTCCTGTGTAGTTGTGAGGATCTGAGCTTGCACCCCAGCACCCTTTAAGCCAGACACACCTCTGTGACCCCAACAATAGGAGGGGGAGACATACAATTTTCTCTTTGCTCTTTTGGTCTTGGGGGCCCACCACCTAGCTCCCAAATTAATACACAGAGTCTGATTTTTTTTCTTATGAATGCCTGGCCTTGGCTTGTTTCCATCCAGTTTTTCTTAACTTAAATTATCATATGTACCTTTTGCCTCTGGGCTTTTATCTTTCTCTACTCTATATACCTTTCTTTACTTCTTACTCTATGACTTGCTGTGTAGCTAGGTGGCTGACTCCTGTAGCCTCTTTTCCTTCTCATTCTTTTTCTCCCTGATCCTCTCTTCCCAGATTTCTCCTCCTATTTATTCTCTCTGTCTGCCAGCTGTGCCTGTCCTTTTTCCTGCCTTGCTATTGGCTGTTCAGCTCTTTATTAGATCAATTGGGTGTTTTAGACAGGCAAAGTAACACAGCTTCACAGACTTAAACAAATCCAACCTTAAAAAATTGCAATACGTGTTTGCATCACTACACAAATGTTCCACAGCATGAGCAAATGAAACACATCTTCAACTACTGTTCCACAACAGAGACAGGTGGATCCCTGGAGACAAGTCTAGCCACAATGGAGAGCATCTGGTTAAATGAAAGACCCTGTCTCAAACAGTAAAGTAGAGAATGTTAGAGGAAGAAACCCAGTGTCAACCTCTGACCTCTGCACTGTCATGTAGTTATAGACAAAAGTTTATATACAGAAGTGTCTATATAGACAGCCATTCAGTCCCAAATAAACACACAGAGGTTTATATTGATTATAAACCATTCAACTTATTGTTCAGGCTTATTACTAACTAGCTCTTACAACTTAAATTAACCCATAATTCTTACCTATGTTTAGCCACATGGCTTGGTACCTTTTCTCAATAAGGCATTTGCATGTTGCTTCCTCTGCATCTGGCTGGTGACTGTGTCTCTGCTTTGTCTCTGCTTTTCCTCTTCCCAGAATTCTCCTAGTCCAGTTAGTTGCCCCACCTATTCTTCCTGCCTGGCTATTGGCCAATCAGTGTTTTATTAAATCAATACAAGTGACAAATCTTTACAGTTTACAAGAGCATTATCACACAGCATATAGCACCCCAACATACACACACATTTCTTTAAAGAATGACTAAGTGAATGTGGAAAAATTTAAAGGCTACCAGTTATATGATTCAATTTATATGATAGACCCAGCAGAATGGGCAAATCCTTTGAGACAAAAAAGCTGATCAATGGTTCCTTGGGTCAGGAAAGAGAGAGAAGGAGGGTGGCACCTTAGCTGTTTGGGGTAGCCTTCTGAGGTAAAGGTAATATTCTGGAACTACATCGTACTGGTGCTTATACAGCATTTTAACTAAGTCCTAGTGAACAGTACCCTTTAAAATGGCTTGAAGGTTGACTTTTATGTAAATCCTACCTTTTTTCCCATTTCATCCAACACCTTTAATTGAAAAAAGTATACTTGCTTAAATCACCCTTGGATTAAGTGAGCATAAGGTTACTAAGACAAAGAGTAAGACCCTGAGCTGACCCAGGGCTACCTCATATGCCTGTCATCATCTTAGCCAAGAGACTTCACAGGGCCTGGTCTTCTCATGGTGACCCCAAAGTCAAGATGGCGGACCAGCATACAAGTGTATTTACAACCTTGGTTGCACTGGTCTTCTAACAGCTCATTGGCCAGGACAAGACACACAGCTGGACTCAAGTCAAGGTTGGGAAGTGTACCCGAATACTGCCGAGAGCTGCTGCAAACCTGGGTGGGAGAGAATAAAGATAAAGGAAGAGAGGAGCTTCTGGGAACTGCAGACAACCTTCCTCATCTCTCTCTCCACACAGATGGCCTCTTCTGCCTCTGTGCTATTCAAACTCCCAGGAAAGGATTCCCTCCATACCCTTTCCAGCTATACTTTCGTGGGTCTTCTTCTATTAAAGAAAAGACACATCAAAATGAGCGATGCAGTGCATGGGTTTCTAGACATTTACAAGGCCTTAACATATAACATCCCAGCTGCCTTATATCTTCCCACCACATCAATCAAGAGAAGCAAGCAGAAATGGAGGATCATGTGGGATTATATGGGCCAGTCCTAGAAGCAGTGTGCACCATTCCTACTTGCATTCTATTGGCTGGAACTCAATCATTGCAATTGCAATTTTCAGTCCTCCAAATGAAACTGGGAAATGCTTCCATGAAGAGAAGATCAGTAAAGGGGCTGTTTGCCAGCCTCTGCCACCCTCTACACTGAGCTGCCATTGCTTGAGTGACAAACCTTCTAAAGTTGGCTTTTTTTTAAGTACTATAGCCAAGGGTACAGCTCAGTGCTTCAGGGATTATCTAGCAGGACTGAGGTCCTGGGCTTAGTTCCCAGCATGTTCCAAAAGATAAAGGTGGAAGTTGGTGGTGACTTGGAGCACTTCCCTCTCAAGGATAGATGGAGAGAAGAGAGCCCAGGAGTATGGCTGAGGACAATGGAGACAGAATCATTAGAATCAGCTTAAAAGCATGGAAAGCTACTCATGAACCTTAAAAAAATGGCATGTGAGACATCAATGACCCTATGACTTCCATTCCTATACTCCAACCAAGAAAATGGAGGTGGGGATGGAGACAAGTGACATCAAATGACAAAAATCTTGACCTCACTCAAGTCTAGCCTGAGGAAGTGAGACATCCATGTATGCTATAGATTTCAGGGTCCCATTAATAACTTCTTCCCTGAGCATCCACAGCCAAGCGGAATAAATTTAAGATTGAACAAGCAGTGAAACCAAAGTGGTTCACACACAAAGACCTCCTTCCTTTCTTCTCCCCATCCTTAGGACTACCTCTGCCTGGACCACAGCAGAGGAAAAGTCAGCAGAAGGCAAAATGGATTCCAGCATCATACTTCCAAACCACTTACCTTAACATCCCCGAGCTGGCAAGCTCTCTGCCTATGATGACCTTTTCCCTTGAAATTTCTAGGTGTTTGCCTTTTCCACCCCTCTCTACTGGGGTCTTTATTATCCTAAAGTGTGAAAAGTTTCTCCAGTTGAAGTCTGCCCAGGAGAGAAATCAGAGTGATTTACGCAGTGCCCATGTGCATTAAAAATGGAAGAATATCCCCAACAGACACATCCAAGAGGAAAAATACAAGCTCAGAGGCATTTATTAAGGGAAGATGAATATCTGCTCACCATCACCCTTCACAACACACACACACGCATACACCACACACAACACCCTTCACAACACACACACACAACTCCCTTCACAACACACACACACACACACACACATGCATACACACACTCTTGGATGCTGTTTTAATGAAAAGCCAGCACAACTCCTCAGCAAATCACAGTTTTGAAGGAAAAATGTCAATCCCTATTAAACCCTGAAAAATCACGGGAGCGGATGGCAATCTAAATGCCTCGGCTGCTCACCATCTCCCCTCCATCCTTTCAACCAACCCCCCTCCAACTGCCTGGAGAGCCTCATTGGTGCTGCAAATCAATGCCTGGGGACATCCTATCAGACAATGGGAAGGTCTGAAGAAAGGTTAAGGCAGAAAAGAACCCAAATTTATAGACTTAGCATTAAACTCTTAAAGGACCTTAGGAACGGCAATGAATCTGATGTTGGGAAAGGCAGAGGCTGTCAGAGGCCAGGGCAGGAAGGCCTGACAGGAGCCATAAATCTAAGCCAAGGGGAGGGGGTGTCTTTCAGGGTGAGGCAAGGGGATGAAAAAATTCCAACCTAGACTAAAAAAGAAGCAAGGCCGTTGAGGCATGGGGTGGGAGAGAGGGGAGCCTGGCCAGAAGAGGCCAGCAACAAAGACACAGAAATACATTTTTGGCTGGTGGCAGTGGCCGTGGGGGGCTTTGAAACCTGCTCTGCAAAGGCAACAGCAAAGATCTGCTTGCTGGGTGCTAGACACAGATGCAAACTAACGTTAGAAGCAACAGCGAATGTCAGGTGGCCCTGGTCAGGAAAAAATGGTGGGGTGGACAAGGCTCCAGGAAACTCAAGGTTTGAGAAAGGCAGTAACATGCAGTGGTTAGACTATAAATAAACATCCAAGGATATCCAGGGTGGGTTTTCTTTATCATTTTTCCTGTCTATGGATTTCAAGTTTTCCCCCACCAGGGCACATCTGAAATACATTAAAAAATAATGTTAAATACACAAAACAATGGCAAGTAGAAATAACAGATCTTGAGTTATCATTAAAATGCCAGACTCAACTGCCCTTCCCCTGAGGCAAGCCCAAGAGAAAGGACAAGATTGCCAAGGTTCTTACCATTTACCCTGAATCCTGGGATGAGACATTGTTTTCTCTGCCTCAGTCGAAAAGAAGTTGACTAGAAAGGAATAATTGAATTATTATCGTCACAATAGATTTCAAAGCCCAGAGATTGATCTAGTTGCTGAGATAATGGCATGTGTCCCTAGAGATGGTGTGTCACCAACGATGTACTGATACACCGCAGTTCTCTACCCCACCGGGGAGCTGCATGGAGCCTGTTGGCTTGCTGCAGAAGCCACGCCAAGTCACCTTCTCCATCTGCCTTCATTCCTTCCCACCCTACTCACTTTCCATATTCGGCTTTCCTTCCCTTTCCTAGCTGCTTTTCTCTTCTTATCAAATCTCCATTCACTTCCATTTCCTCGCTTCCATCTTCTCCCTCTTCCCCACCATTCTGGGCCATTTCTCACTTCTCCACTTGCCTGGGAACCTAGGAAATTCATCCATGTGCAGTGCTGTTTCATAGGTGAATACATATGGCCATTAATATTCATTAGCTCCCTCATCTCTCTCTCTCTTTCCCTTCTAGTAAAAGACAAGCGGGTGGGAAATGTTACCCTTCCATGTGTCAGACTGATGAGCAGATCCCACTTTAAAGAATCAAGCTCTCCGTCGCTGGAGAACTGGTAGGTCTGAGCCAGTGGGTGGTTGATAACTTTCAACTTGGACCAACGAAGGAGACAAGAATGAGTGAAGCTGAGAGTTGATCTTTCAGGAGAAATTTAAGCTTCTGGGTTAAAAACATCACTATAGCCTTCAGTAGCAAATTCACCTGAGGGAATTCCCCAAAATGAGGCTACTCATACATTCTAGACTCGCCGGCTAATCTAAGGGCTTTCCCTGGAAGACTCATAGACCCTGAAATTCAGTAAATGCTTGTAAGTGTTCCCTGCAGTCTTTGTAAGTCATGTAGATCAAGAGTAACTGGCCATTCTGACTCAAAACCAGCTTGTCCCTCTCAACATAGGGGAAAAAGTCAAAAAGATGTGTCAAAGATCAAAGGTGCACAGAAAGCAAAAATTAAGTTACAAGACAAAAGAGAAAACATCACCTCCAATCTCAGACATAAGGAAAGTCCCGCACTGGCTCCACCGTACCCGCCCCCATGTGTATGTGTGTGTTTATGTGTATGTGTGTGTGTCTGTCTGTCTGTCTGTCTGTCTGTGTGCCCGTGTGTCTGTGTCTATGTGTGTATGTGGTGGGGGTGTTAAGTTCCCGAATCCATATATAAATGGGTTTAACCTTATTTCTCACTGATTTGGTGAAAAGTTAGTGGGCTAGAAGTTTATTTGCAGAACTTGGTCTTTCAACAGCTCAGTAGCAGGCTTCCTGTTTGACTTTGGGCAAGTTATTTAACTTGGGGATATCTAAAGTTACTCATCTGTACCCTGAGTAACACAATATGATAGCAATGTTATTTCTGGCACTCGGGCAGCTCCAACCAAGACTATGTAACTGAATCTCGCAGAGGAATTTTACAGCGTTAATGAATATCTGCAAACTCAGTGAGGCCTTGAGTCAGAGGGTAACTGCGTCCTCATTGTCATCATGTCGCCATTAATAACCCAGGTATCATCACTCTCTCCCAGGTCATTACTCTTCCATCTGCTGTGACCCGTGATGAAGGACACCAGCCCAGCATCCATTAGCACCCTGAGCACAGCTGCTAAATGATTCTTGTTAGCTTTGACCCTTCTTTTCTTCCTCCTTCACATCATATAACCTGGCTTTTGTCTATCACCCCTTAAGGTTTTGTTTTTCAAACTCAATATTTCCCTCACATACAAATCTTTCTACAAAGGAGAGCTCTTTCCCCGCCTTGTCTAGTGCCGTGATGGTTTATGTGTGGAGCATCGGAGATGTCTCCACGTAGTAGATCACCAGCAACCTTCCTGATAACTCCTTGACAGAGCCTTATTTCTTTTCCTTCCCAGCGACATCCTTCTAACTCTTCTCTGATTGTGACTCATCTAATCACAGAGATTTCCTGTCACTAAACGTACACTTTCCAGCTTCTATTCCTTATTCCCTTTAGATCTCTACTGCAGAGTCTGTCTAAGATTTTGTGCCAGTTATCCATTATCACAACAATAATGCATAACACATTAACTTCTAATTCAATTATTTAAAACTGCAACCAACTTTTATTGCCTGTGCGTATGTAAGTATTCAGATGTCTATGTTGTTTGGTAGATTTGAAGTAGGGGCTATCTCAAATGGCTTCAGCAGGGGCAAGTGTGATGACTGGACTCTCTTCATGGAACTGCTTTATCTTCCAGCAGGCAGTCCTGGGCCAACTCCCTTACTAATGACAGGGTTACAAGGATAAACACGGTGCCCAGGCTCAGAATCTGAACACTGCTACTTCTAGCACGTCCTTCTACCCCACCAAACCTAGGCACACAACAAACCCAGATCCAAGGAGTTAAGGAAAAGGTTTTCTTCTTGAGGGAAAGAGATGCAAAAGCATATTTCAAAAAATGCAAGCGCTTGGGGAGGCGAGGTTGTGGGGGCAGCTTAGCCAGTGAAGTGGATGCTATACAACTGTGAAGATCTGAGACCTATCCTCAGCAACAATGTAAAAAGGCAAACATGGAGGCATGAAATTATAATCCTAGCTTGGAGGAGGCAGAGACAGGCAGATGTCTGGAGCTCTCTGGGTAGCCAGCATAACCTAGCTGACAAGCCATAGGCCACAGCAAGAAACCCTAAATCAAAAATAGCAAGGAAGATTGTTCATGAGGAACACCACCCAAGGTTGAACTCTTTCCTCCACACACACGTGCACATGCTCACAAACACACACAGAGACAGAGGGAGATGCATATGTGTTTTACACATACATGCTTAAGGAGGAGACTAATTGAAATAATTTTTCCAATCATTCTATCACAATATCAACATGTAAATATCACTACCATCATATACAACCAAGTAAGGCTATCCACCTTCTTGTCCTTGTTCATAGTACTATTAACAATGTAAGACCCTATGCTCCATATCATTAAAACTTTAAAATCATTATTCAAGCCTTCTTTGAAATATCATCATTGTCTGGCGTTGCTGCATCCTTCCTGAGCACTTTAGATCATCCTCCTACTAACGGCTGCATTTCCATCAATCCATCATGCCCTACGCAGCACCTCCGTATCTTTGACCCTCCGTATCTCTTGCAAAGCTCATTGCTCTTGGTTATATCCCCCGGTAAGCGCTGCGAGTAGGCATGGGCTGGTGTGCCGCATCTTAAATACTCGCAGTAGAAAAGAATAAGTAGAAGGTGGGTACTAAAAACTGAAATGAGTGAAAAGGAGAGATAAAATGAAATGCCTCAATAGTTGACATCCAGTTGAACTACACCCTGTAATCAAGCCAAATCCTGAAAATCTCTAAAAGCGACACAATAGTATCTTCCATCCATTCGCTCCTGTGTATAGTCACTCATCTCTGACTATTTAAAATAAACATACAGAATTCTTGGAAAGCTCATTAATCTGGGTCTTGTTGATATGGCTACAGCCAAAATTAATCATCTCTTCTCAAGCAAGATAATTTTCTCCTTGTTAAATTAATTAGAGCCTATGGCTTAAAATAAAATGCACCTGGATTTTCAAAAGTATGTTATGAAAATTATAAGATTCAAACTTAGTAATTTCTAAAACAAAGGCTTGCAGTTGAGCTATAAGTCCTAGTTGGGCTGAAATATAGTTATTTTTCATGAATTTGCTCATTTTTATTCTTGTATTATTCTATATTGCATTCCTACAGCAAGAATATCTGAGGATGGGTGATCTCTACGGGGAACCAAGGGTTTGTTTAGGCTGACAGACCTGGGCTCTTAAAAGCGTGGCACCAGTCTGAAGGGCGTCGTGATGAGAGAATCACAGAGGACGAGGGTGAGGAGGGTGCTGAATGGGTTAGCACAAAAGACACCACACATCCTACCGCCTTGTAACCAACCTCGTCCCGAAAGGCTAGCCTCAGTGCCTTCATACACAACCCGGTCTCTTTCCAAAGGTGTTCACTTCTTCCTATTGGTGGCGACACCACACCCTAAGTGTTCCCTAAATGTCCCCACAGCCTCTCACCATTGTTACACTGGTAGTCAGACTTCAACAGTTTTGGTGGTGCCAACCCATATTTAAACCATAACAACTCATTTATTTTATCCATTGATTTCAGCTAGCATGCAAAATAATGTGTTTTATGACACGTCGGCATATGTCCATCAGGCTATTCACTCGTCTTTAGCTTTTCTTTGCCTTCTCCTATCCCTCCTCACCTCCTCTGGTTGATTCCCTGTCTCTTTCAAAACTGTTCCCCTTCTGAAACCATAGCAACTTCTAATCCTCGCTTGCTATTCTGCCCATGCTCCTGCCCTATGTCTTGATTACCCAGTTTCTAGAGTACAAGGACTCCGTCCCCACTGCTCTCCTCTACCCCAGGCTTTCCCACATCATTCTGGCCCACAGTTGGAATTTAATAAGCATTTCTTCTTTACAGTAGTGTTATGAGTGCCATTTCAAGTGGGCCACCCCTTTGCTAGTGGGCTTCACAAAGGCTCAGCCTTTCAGTGGGAACACACAGTCTTTTGAACATCTGGAATAAATGCCAAGACTTTGGTTTGAACCATTTTCCCTGGAGATTTCAAATTTGCCTTTCTTCTGGGTTTGTGTGTGTGTGTAATTGTAGCTATTGTTCTGAAATCTGGTGTCTGGAGTTGCTTCTCCAGACTTCACACTTGAAGTCTTAAAGTGGCTTTAACCCATTAGCAGTTGACCCTCAGTCTTCATTGGAGACATGGGATCCCTCTTCTTTTCTTCACTCTGACTCCTTGTAAAACCTTAAATTCCAAGTCTCAGGATCATCAGTAAAGGTCCTTGAGAGGGAGCCACGTATTTATGCCACTGATCCAGTCCTTCCTCCTCAGTTTTCCACAGCCCAGTCACATCACAAATGCTGGTCCCACTTGCCCACTCCCAGGAAGGCAGGCTCACTCCTGGGGCAACACTGATCCTACTTGGTTTCCTTGGGATAGATGAATCAGGTCTTGACCTCTGGTTTCTCTTCCTGTAGGTAGCATGAGAGAGGATAGGAGAGCAGAGGATCGTAACAGCTATGAGGAGCACAGGACCACAATTAGATAAGTTTAAAGCCCCCAGCTTGTTTCCGTCTTCCATGTCCACTCTCTTAGGTATGCTTGCTAGCATGGTCATTCCAAGCCGCCCACTTCACAAAGCGCCTTCTCACACAGTGTAGTGTACCTTCGCCCTCTTCCCTCTTCTTTCCCACAAGCCCTTCAGGCCTTCTTTCAACCCATACAGACAAGCAGTTCCACTTATTAGTTTGAGTCAATGCCAAGTTACTTTTCTAAAACACTTTCAGCCTGCATTATAAGCCAGCACTCCCACGAGAGCTGGCCTGTTTCCTTTCCACACTGATGGTGTGAGGGAGAAAAATACACTTCGCACATCAAAGAAAATTCCAGCTCTGTCTGTGATTGGTTGAGTCACAATACAGGGCGTGGTTACACAATCTTGTCATTTGTTCTCTCACCCTCCTTAACCTGCAGAATGAAATTAATGATCAACAGGAAAATTAAAGAAATCAAACCCGATAAGTTAAATGACCTTGTCTTGTCTCTCCACGTGCTAATCTGCACGATAATGAGATGGGAGAAATTTCAAATCAAGATGTGAACAGTAGCCAAAACTATTTGTAGGCTGGGAAATGGGGTGCATTAAGGGTCAGATTTATAAAGCAGTGCTCTTTAGCCAAGCCTCTGAAATACTAAACAAAAACAACACTCGGATCCATTGAAAAGGACCAGCCCAAAGCATCTGGTTTCCTTAGCTGGTGCACATAGCGGGAGAAATGTTGGCAGAACATTTGATTACCATAAAAGAGAGACCACATTAGAGAATGCGCAACCAAAACCAAGTCAAACATTTGAACTGTTTTCAATAGATTATGACAGAGACCTGAAAAAGTGTCTAGCCTGGATTAATGAGAAATGCAAATGACCTGACTCAGACATAAACCAGCTCTTCTATGATGTGATTCCTCACCCCTCGGATTTGAGGGTGAGGTCAATACTTGTCACCCACAGGGCTGCACATCATCTCCACGTGACTGGTGGCTTGAGCCAGGAGTGTTAATCGTTTGCAGAGAAGTGGTAAGTCAATCTGATGCCAAAGTGTGCCTGCAGGTCCCCCTTCTCCACCTGCCCCACCCCCTTTCCTTTCAATGAAAAGCTAAATGGAGCAGCTGGTTTTGATCATTCTATCCATGGCAGAGACTGTGAGAAACACATTTATTTTGGTAACACACAGCATATATATACATACATATACATACACATATATATATGCACATACACACTCACATGCACATGTCTGTACTCCAGGATACATACATGTCTATTTCTGTGAGGGGCTGGCAATCAGTGCTTCAGAGTGTACTCTTATGAGCTGTCAACAGAACCCTCCCTAATTTGAGTTCTTGGCAGCTGACATCCACCACTGGAAACCAAACTGCCAGGCTTTGGAAAGCCCAGCCCATCCATCTGGATGGGTCTTTCTCAAAGGGACCCTGACCTCCCCTGGATGCCCTATGTTCCAAGCTCCTCCTAGCATTATTGCATTGAAGACTGTCGAAAACTTAATATTAGCTTGAGAGTATCCGAGTGGTTCTCATTATGCACCCAGGCCTTATCTGGAGTGAGAGCAAAGATTTCATGATTTGTGGGTTTGGAGGTTCAGTGAATGGGGAGAATTTTCCCCAAACTAGCGCTAACAGAATTGGGGCGAGTATGAAATGAGGCTGACAGGATGGCTGGCAAGCAGGACTACAGCTCTGATTTCCTGTCAGGGGAGTGTGCACTGCCTAATAACCTCACTGATAGTGAGTTATTTTCATGAGGGCACTTTAGCAGGCGACTCCTTCTCCCCAGATAGTCAGGCTGCTTACGCCAGGAAGGGAGCCAGCACCACCCCCACAACTTCTGCTGTCCAGTGCCTGGGTTGAAAACCGAGGCAGTTGTGGGAGACTAGAGCCACGAGTCCCTCAGTTTGTTTGTTTAACTAGTCTGCTGGCCTGGGGACAGTCAGGCGGTTTCCATTTACAGGATCTGTTAATTGGGTTTCAGTACCTGCCCATCTTGAAAGGCCCTAGAAGTAGAGATTGGCTACTCCATTCCAGAGTTCTGGGACAAGGGTTGCCAGACAAAACACCTAGGAACAGGGTTCTCCAGCTTCAGCTTCAGCTTCAGAACAGAGTGAACAAAGCACGGTCTCGCCCCCCCCACCCACTTGAGACTTTGATTCAGTATGTCTTGGATAACAAGAAACTATGTTTCTAAGAATAGACTGCCACTGTTGGTGGTCCTCAAATGGCCCTTTAAGGAATGCACTGTGGTACAAGGAAGGGCTGTGGGGCATCAGCAAGATTTTCTTTTTTTTTAATTTCAGACACTTTTTTATTGTTATTAAAAAATTTTCC
>LOJH01049820.1:0-12789 GCA_001685095.1 Ellobius talpinus
ACACTAATGTCAATATTAGGTGACACAAACTTAAATTTGGAAATCAAAAATTTTAAATATAGCAAACACAACAGTTTTCATTTTTTTCTGAGAATTTTTTGCATCTATAAGCAACCAGTTGAACAGAGTGCTGAAGTCATATGATGAAGACATGGTACTAAACCACTAGAGTTGGGTCCAGATAGCATGTAAATCATCATTCCCAAGTCTCTAGGGATAGTGTTGATACAGTTTCCCCAGAGATGCAGTGTTCCATTTGTTCTTGTATTTTTAAAAGGAACATACAACTCCTGATCCTTTTCTTGGGTACATCCATGATAATTTTACTTTGTTTTAAATTAGAAAAGTAGTGTTAGGTCTTTTTTGAAATTCTGTGGATTTCTATATGCTGCCTCTGGATCCCATTCATCTCCCCACTCTGTTCCCACAGCCTATCTCCCACACAAACCAAAATAAAATTTAAGTAAAGAATGCAGAAAAATTTTGTCATGATAGCTGTAGTGTAACATAGTGAGTCAGGCAGTATACCCTGTCTATATGTCATTAATTGCAAGTATTAATTGCAGTGAGTCATTGGTCTGTTTCAAGGCCTCTGGTTTCCTCCGCACTGTCTATAGCAGGCCCTCACTGGGACTCCTCTTGTATATCCTGTTTTACCCTGTGTCATGGAGATGCTCCAGCTGTGAGTCTGCAGAACTGGCCCCTTTACATGCTTCAGTAGATCACTGATGGGGTGGATGTTGGTGTGGGAAAACTCAGATCCCTGGTTCGCTGTCTGGATGCTTGCTTTTTTGTTCAGCTCACCAGCTCTCCCTCATCCTCATTACCAGGGTGAGCTCTCCAGCATTGTCCCTGGCTAGCTCACCCTATGCAGCAGGCAGCAAGGGGTGGGGCTGGTTCTCCTGTGTATGGCAGATAAAGGGTGGGGCCATATCTCACAAACACATGGTCACCCTGACCCCCATCAACAAGGTCAGCTCTACTGTCCTACCCAGGTGAGGTACAGGGCCTGCTTTCCTGGGGAAGGGCAGTGGCAACTCTCTCACCTGATACAGGTGGAAAGGAGTGAGGGGAGAGGGCGTCTTTCCCTCGCCATCACCACCAACCACATGGTAGATAAAGGGAGAAAGGCCATTTCGTCCAATTTCACGACCCAGGAGTCAGCTCTCCTGCCTGCTGCAGGCAGCGAGAGACAAGGGGCAAAGGGGAGACATTGGTGCCCCACCCACGTTGCTGCCTGCCAAACAAGTGGTGGAACCACCTGTCCATGGCTCACGCCCTAAGAATTAAGGTGCCTGTACCAACAGGGGCAATTCTACTGTGCTGCTCGAGTGAGGTACAGGGCCTGGTTTCCGTAGTACTGTAGCTGGTGAGATGCCAGGCCAGCTCTCCTGTTCTCATGAGATCAGGCAGTGAGGGACAGTGGAGGGGCATCTCTCTCTTTCACTCACACCACCATACAGTAGATGAAAGGCTGGACCAGATCTCCCATACTCCCCTGTTCCCCTGCTCCCAGGGTCATCTCTACGGTGCCGCCCAGGTGAGGTGCAGGGATCTGTTCCATGGAGCACTGCAGCCAGTGAGGGCAGGGCCAGTTCTGCAGCCTTATCTTCTCAGCCTTCAGTGGTAACAGGAATCATGGACTTCAACACAGACAGCAGTGACAGCAGGGCCACAGGAGTAGATATGGCCCATGGCAGCAGTTCAGGCCTGGACATCACCATGGCCACAGGTGGCGAGTGGGCCACCCACCTCAGCCTGTTTCTTACTGCCTTCACTTCTTCAGATCTGCCTCTCTCCACAGGGCATGAATCGTTCTGTTTCTCTCTCCCGTACCCCACCATATTTCTTCACCATACAAGCCTGTGATTTTTTCCTCCCTGCCTGGGGTTATTTGCCTCAGGCACACATGTGGGTCTTCTGCTCCATCTTAATGGTGCAAGGCAGGCTCGTGTTTTCTGCTCCAGTATCAGGTTCTTAAGAGAAATTTCTTTATATCTTGCCCTTTTGGTTTGTGAAAGGCTGGGTCATATGGATTGCAAACCCTTAGAACTTTAAACTGATGGGAACAGGCGCCTCAGCTGATGTTTTGAGAGAATGGTTATAGCTGTTCTTACTCAGTACCCAGACTTTAATCTGACAGGTCACTGTCCACAAAACTCAGCTGTAGTTATTAACCACCTTAGCACTGGCAAATCTTCATTCTTTTACTTTAAATCTATCTAGTTTTCTTTTTTTCTTTTTAATTTTTAAACTTTTATTAAGTTTGTTCTTTGACTATATATATATATAGTACATGCACACTTATATATAGTATATGCATATATATGTATGTATCATCATGATTGCTGCCATTCCCATCCTCAGTTATCTCCCTTCTGCTTCTACTACCCCTCCATTCCTTGCTAGAAGTTTGTTTCCTGCATTCATGACCTTTTATTTTGTTTTGCAATCTGCTGAGTTTGGCCAGTGCCTACCCCATGACCATGGATTTAGATATATCCATTGAAACCTGGTGGGCTCATCAGGTATACAACTAAAGACAATGTCTGTCCCTTCCACAAAATCCATCAATAGCCACCAGTTCAGCAGGGTGTAGTGATAGGGGAGCGCGGGCCTGCTTTTCGTCCTGCCCGGCTCCCACACGNTTTATTAACCAATGAAAGTAACATATAAGACAGATGACCCTCCTCCATCAGCAGGGTGGACTAGGGAAATGCAAGCCCCTCGTCAATCTGCGATTGACCATTGACAAGCCGAGTCTTGTGGAGGCCCATTAAACACAGCTGATGCTGTTGTAAGACAATTGCATTGGCTGTACCATGCTCATAGATGCAGGAAGCTAAGCCATCTCTGATTAGTTCTGAGGTTCACTTCACATGAGAGAACCGATGCCTAGTACTCTAATCTGCTTACCAACCTTGGTTGAGGAGATAGCAACTATCTAGTTTCTAAACTTGTGCCATATTCTAATGTTCAGGGCGCTCCATCATTGCACCATCCCAAAGGATGTTATACTAGATAAGTGTTTCTGTCACCTCATTCTAATAAGACCTGGTTACCAGGAGACAGTAGGCTGTATTCTAAGTGTGTTGATAGGAAATATGCATAAAAATTCAAAGCTGCATCTTCAGGAGGCTCTAGAGATGCCCCGGGATTACAGTTACTTTGCCTTGTATTTTATGATACAATGTTTAATAACAGCTCCAGATCTAGAAGGCAAAGGACACTTCAGAGAACAAAATGCAGTGGGTCATCCAACAAGTGGTTGTGACATCCGGCATGATAATGGCCATTCATAGCCCCACATTCTCTGGAATCTATGAATATCTTACCTTACTTGTCATTGTGGATTTTACATATACACTTCAGGACTTCAAGCTGGCTATCAATCTGGATATAAATACAAATAGGCCCAGTCAAATCTACGGATTGTTGAAAAAGGAATCTGTTCCTCATTTCAAAAGAGGAAGATCTAACCACAGAAAAAGAGTCACCGAGACATAGCATGCCTGCATGCCTGGGGTTGAAGGCAGGAAAACCAGCAGTTTACACAAGACAGGAAATGGAGCCAGCCTCTTACCAGCACAGATGAGAAAATGGACTCTCAACCAAACCTTCTAAAAGATAATATAGTTCTAAAAACCGCTTCATTTTAGCTCACTAAGAGTCATCTTATGTTGTCAAATTATAGAATTATATGATAATAATTTTTATTTTAAGCCTTCATACATGTATAAATTTTGCACAGTAGGAGAAAATGAGTACTGAAACAAGACATGTATCTGAGGCTGATATAGGCATGATGTAAGTAAAGCATTTTCATTCTTGGGCCTAAAGACTCAACAGATTCAACAAAGCCCGAAAGTGTCAGCAGCAAAGAGGAACACTGATGAACTAGTTGGGAAACCAGGAGAAAAGAAGTATGACCAGAAAGGCAGACTTCTGGAAGCTTTTCTGGTTTTGTTTTTTGTCTTATTACAACAAGGCTTTTGTTACACAATTGATCATTACACAACTGATAGTTTGAAAATCAGCTCCTGGGTATGTCCTGGGCTCTGGTGGAGATCAAATGCCTGACCTAGAACAGCATGCTGCATATGTGACCATTCTGACTGCCAATGAACTAGCTGTTATCTGATCCACCAAATCATAACATCAGTAGGTCTCCAGTTTCAAATGATGTAAAACAAAAGTTTATCAGTCTCCAGTGGCAGAGGAGAAAATATACATATACATGTACCTATACCTATACATGAGCATGTACTTTCTTCTTGCTCTGTTTAATCTCCCTCAATCTGAATCTTACCTCTTGATAAATCCAAATTATTGGTAATGGGTAAAAGCATTTCTCCCACTGCTCATCCCAAGTTTCTGTTGCACAGGAGACTCTTAAAAATAAGACTGATGATACAGTCAATTTGTAGAGTATCTTTCAAACTTCTATAATTTCTGGAACAAGAACCCGAAGTGGCGAGATTACTAAAGTTGGGTCCCACATCTCAAAGACAGTCCTCATCTGAACTTATTCTGCTGTACTACTGACCTACCAGCACTGTCAGCTAAAGCTCAATTTCTAATGTATCACTATTATCTGGTCACCAAACCTTTTGTAGGTAGGGATTACACTATTGTTTAATAACCAAATACCTTGTAGGTAATAATTACATGAAATCCCTAATTATGGAGGATGGAAGATTCTTTATTACAACATACACTTACTCTGGATTTGGATATACCTGCCTTCACCACAAAGCTTCTTCCAGTGTTGGTATTCTGTGCCTTGTTCATGGTTATATAATTCAAATGCAATATTGCTTCTCTCTGAGAAACTCCTTTTGTTCTGCAAAATAAAGGAGGTGCTTGTGATTCAGTAGTCTATCTGGAGTCTCATCAGGCAGATAGAACCTATGTAGGCTGAGATGACCTCTCCAAGACTTAGTTATGGGACTAGCTGAAGAAATATTATAATGTTAGAATGCTGCCCTCAAGAATACTGTAGCATTACTTTAACCTTATAAAAAGGAATGGAACATTTTCATTGAAATCCATGATGAAACCAATGACTTATCAACCAAGTATTGAAATAAAAAGAGAGATCTTCAGTAACTAGTACCCTAAATAAGATAATCAAATATATTTACCTGTTTGCATAATTTTCAATGTTGACAGCTTACATACAAAAATTAAATCCACCCACTAGAAAATACAATCACTTTCTAACTGAAACAGACCTACATGCTTTTGCTGAGTATATTCCATCTTACCACCTCTGCTGAGTGTCTTCTCTTTCTTCAGGTCAATATATGAGGCTGTGTCTGTACCTCTAACAATATACATACAAATTTTGGTAACACAGGAATAAATTATCTCTTTATTCCAATTACAGATTCTAAGGGAAGCATATCTAGTGAATGTGTATCTGATTTCTGAGGTCAATTCTAGGCCCAATATGATTAGCAGAGACCAGAAATCTCTGTTCAAAGACAGAGGCTAAAATACATGGAGTCATCATTGCCAATGCAGACACTGAAAATGTTTCAGACTCTGGTGTTTATGTTTTTTAATCTCACTAAATCTTCATATCAAATGAAGATGAGGTGGCCACTAAGTATTTCCTGCCCTTCGATTAAAAGGCGCATTGGACCGGAAACCCCAATTTCATGCCCTGTAGAGATTTCATCATTCTCTTCAAGATGTGAGCAAATTACCAAGAGAATGAGCTTCTCTTATTTCTATATACATATGTCTGCCCCATTATCTTAACCCAAGGGTAAGGTTCAACTGTTGATTTATTTTTTAGTAATATCAAGCAAAAACAAGCCATTCACACATTTCATTCATTGACTTTAGCACATATACACACACATATATATATATACATATATATGTGTGCATAATATAATCTTTATATGTATATAAAGATTATATTGCAGATATCAGCAGTCTTACTGTAATCTTTCTAAGGAGGCTTTTAATAAGGACACCAGTGATCTGGCCCAGCAGGCTCTTCTTTAGTGACAGGTTCTTGAAGGGGAGGTTTAGGGATGAGAAAATAAAAAAAAATGAAAGTTGAGACCAGAAGTTCTTATATAAGATGACAGCTTATGCCAAGCAAGCTTATGTAAGGAGTGCAGCATCTTCTTTTCAGTTTTAAGGGAGGAAATTGGACAGAGTCATCAGAAAGCTACCATACAAAGGAGCAAAGTCAGCAGGAAGCCAATCAAGTAATGATCCACAAAGGGAACACGGGACATCTCAAGTGTATCAAACTGAGTACACTGTGGCCTTGGGACAGAAAAACACAGCCCTTTAGAAGAGAAGATGGATTCCCAGGAGCCTAAACAAGGACGTGGCCTCAGGTCATAACTGGCCTTGACATGTGTGTTCCTGATTTTAGACAAGGAAGTGCATTCCTTCTCTACATATCAAGGCCTCAGGAAAAGCTTTGAATTGGCCTGGCTTCCAACATGCTAGCAATCCTTCCATTCATACAGTATTAGCTTATCCTTGGTCAGTTTCAGTCAAAAACTAGAAAATAATAACACACTCATCAATTTTGTTCTTGCTGTACCACTTAGAAATTTTAGTGGTATTACTAGAATGTCCATTCTCACAGGCAAAACATTTGTTGATATTTTTAATCACTATTCTTTCTTGTATTAGTTTTCATTTTATTGTATTGCTAGAAACACCATCTTCAAATTCAAAATATTCTTGAGTTTTATTCTGAGAGAAAACTTATTCTGTAAAGATGCCTCAAATATGAAGCAATTAATGACAAGACAAATATACCAAATGATGAACTTTCAGATGGGTGATTGATCATGAAGTATTAGAATAATGTCCTAAAGAATGTCAGAATAATAAATGTCTGTAAAATGATAAACACCAATGGAATTAATGCCACATTAGGAAGAGATGGGATTTTAATCAAAGTATGTTTTCTCCCCAGTTCAAAGATTCGGAATTGTTTTCAGATGTTTATAGAGGCTTTGCTATCTGTGGAAACTTCTTTATATATCATGATTCATGTATTCTCTACAAGAATCTTGTGAAGACCCCAATCATACTATTTTAAAAATTGGTATCTAGTTATGCCACAGTATTTCAAGGTTTTGAACCTGTATTTTTCTATGTGGAAAATAAAGCATTTAAACTGAACTGTGAGTGGCCATTTTACATTACAATTCTCAGGCACCATGGTAAGTGTTCTATCCTCTTCCATTCTCTCAGTATGGAAACCTCTAACTTTGAACAGCACTCTTTCCATCTACCTATAATATGATATTGATGTATGTGTATAGATAATTGAATAATGCAGATTTAGATATTCCAATAACTATGTACAAGAGTGTGAAAAGTACTTGTTGAAAAATAATTGATCTTACATGACTTACCTGTACAATTTCTCTTTAGAGAGAAGTGATTTGGAGTCTATCCCAATGACTGCTGCAACTCAAAGTTAAAAGTTTCTGTTTTATGGAAATACCATTTTACACAGGTGAAAGCGAAATCGCATGCGGATGAGTATTGCTTTTGTTGATTCTCTCTTTTCTCTTTGCTCAATTATTGAAATGTGATCATAAACTTGTTTACTTAGAAGTGGCTAGTTACTTCCATTCATTCCATTATTCCACCAATGGGCCTATCTTGCCAGGACAGTCATTGTACCTCACAGGGTTCACAGCTGGGTGATGGATTTAAAACCAATAACTTTTCTTTGCCATGAGTTACATGTATAAATCATATCAACATGGACATACTTACATATTTCCTAACTTCTATATGGACAACAAAGATAAATTTGACTTAAGGGATTAAAAAGAAAAAAATTTAATTGCATATCTTCTTTTCCTCTTGCTCTGGTTCTGTATTCAAATATCTGTACATAGGTTAGTTGTATGGAAATATGCTATTCTATAGAATATTGGTCATTTAGTATAAGAAGTTTGACTGCACATTGAAAGGTCAATAAATTAGTTTGCACTAATATGTACAGAAAAGCTGAGAGTACTCTAGTTTTCTTTCACCAAAAAGAAAGAGTAACATAACATGAAAACCAGTGTAAATCTTACTAGCTGTTGAAGTGTGTCTTACACTTTAGTAACTGTTCATTCATATATCATTGGTGGAAAGAGACAAGGAACTTAATTTTTTTATGAAGTACAAAGAGAGAAATAGTAGGTGATTACAAAATAATCTTAATATGTCCATGAAATTGAAAGAAAAACAAGAAATTTCACAGTGATAGAAGGAAAGCAGCCGCTGAACGTTGTTTTCAAGTGTTTATTTCCTTACATGCTTACTTTTTCAACTTATCAGTACAGAAAAGTGGATCAATTGACTTCATTTATATGAGACGCTGGTAAGCTTTTAAGCTGATTTGTAAATTAGAATGCGCTAGATGTAAATGTTATTGACAATTAAGGTTGCTTATTTGCCTTCCGTGTTTTTTTTTTCAGTCACAAGCATTATCTTATAGATAACATTATTTTGTGGAGCTCACTGAAATGAGAAGTGAGGAAACAATTTTACCAGCTAGTGTGATTAGTGGAGACACATAATTGCCTGCCTATTTACTTTGAAGCTGTCATTTAATGAAGTGGTTCTAACTAAAACTCTAATGGAAAGAAATTCTTAATTTCTTTTTAATATTTCCCTATGTCTAAGAATGTAATTTAAAATAAATTTGAATACTAATTGCTAAATTATATTCTTTCCCATCAGCAGAACATCAAATTGTTTCTCTTTATAGACATCAAAACAAATCACTTAAGATGTTACATAAAATAAACAGCTAATCATTAGAAGATAATCAAAAGTCCAAACAAATTGCCAATTTTCATACAGTTATTCTACATAAATGTATATTTTATGCTATATTAATATGCTTATATCTTCAAAAACTTTTGATTTTCATGTATTTACACATTGTTACTTAAGAAACATATTTAAATAAAATCTTTATCATATAATCAAATGGAAATTAAGTCTGTAGAAACTGTCCAGCCGACGGATTTAAATTTCTCCATTGAACATATCCGTTCATCATGGTACAACATCAACATAACAAGGCCTACTGCCTATGGCCCTTTCCAGAAGACATTTGAAAATTGACAAGATTATAGATCTGGAGGGGTTCATAGTTTTCAGGTGATAAGGATGGTGATGATGACAAGGGTGTATGCAAATATTAAGGTGTATCGATGAAGGAAGAATCTGTGATGATCAGCTAGATCTCTATCATTAGTACAGTGATAACTATACACAGACATTAAGACGGCATAGCAACTACACATGCACAGGTGTAAACATATCCACACACAACACAAACACACGCACTGTACAAAGCCTAATTTATTGGCTTTGATATACTGTATTGTAATTATAAGAGATGCACTGAGGCAAATTGGAAGGACAGAAAACTTCATAAAATCTACAACTACTTTAAAATATTATTTCAAAAGCTCATGTGATGAGAAAGTATATTTTAGATATCAAAACAGATTGTGGAGATTTAACTTTTTATCTCTTAGCAGAGACTTTAGGTAAATCTAGAAAACTAAATTGCCTACATTTGAACAATATAGACAGTAATATTTCTTCATTATGTAATGTCAAAACGCACCTACCTGGTGTTGTAGATTGGATATAAAATGTCCCCCTTAGTCTCGTGTATTTGAGCATTTGGTCCAGGTTTGATGGCATTGTTTGAAAAGGTTATTGAATCTTTTAGAGGTAGAACCTTGCTGAAGGAAAAAAATCTCACTGGGTTGGGGCTTATAACCTAGTCCTGTTTCCTGTGTGTCCTCTGCTTCTAAACTCCTTATTCAATGTGTATACAATACATGCTCCTGTTACCGTGCCTCTCCCCAGTCCTAATGATGGGCTGTATTCCTTCTGAAACTGTAAGCCAGAGTAAATCCTTAAGTTGTTCTTCTCAGGGTACTTTATCACTGAAATAAAAACAATGCTAATACACTTGGCCCATAGGAAACAATCCAAGAACATTGTCTATCACAAACATCATTTTCCTCAACTTGGAGCTAGCTTGCTATAGGTAGCTCAGGCAGAGGATGCATAGTGAAGTCTAAAAATCGCTCACAATGAGAACAAACTTCTAGAGATAGAAAAAGAAACTGCTAGCCCTAAAATGGTGAGATTAGGAACACTAGGAATGAAAAGCAAAGAGCTTTCAGTTGGACAGTGTAGCATAATGCCTGCTCTACGCACTACACACTACAGTATGGTTCGTCAGTTGGGCAAGGGCCTGGAGATTGAAACACACAAAGACACACAGACACATGGGTAATGCCAAGAACGCCCTCTTTACTGTGTTCTAGGGTAGCTTATATAGGGTTTCCTTGACTAATGGCCATGCCCTAACTCTAAGGTGCAAGCCTACCAGAAACCACTCCCCAGACATCAAGAACTCCTGAGGGTTTCGTGCTCAGAGCAACTGCAAAACAGGTTGCTTGCTCAGAGCAGCTGCAAGCATAGAAAAACAAGGTGTTTACTCCAATAGGCAGAGGGTCACAGGAAATTCAGGGTCTGGGGGTCCACAGTCCCCAACAGGGCAGGAGATAATCAAGCAGACTTGATAGAGAGACAGTAACCTCACAAAGCAAGACTAACGTTGACTGGCCAGTTGGTCAGTTTCACGTAGATTTCCCCTGGATAGCAAATTCTAGGCAGTATTGATTTTGTATATTGTCCTGCTTATGAAGCAGCTAATTATAACAGACCAAGTTGAAAATAAAGGTGACTTCTTTCTTCCTCTATTTCAGGAAAGAGACCTGCAATCATTCTCTGGACAAAGAACTAAGAACAAATGCAGTCATTTCTTATTAGTTGTGACAACATAGAGAACTTAGAATAATTAACAGCTTTTGAGATACCTGCAAGGTACAGAGGTACCTGGTGACTAATAACTATCACAAACTGTCAAGAGTTAGAGACAAAGTCTATCTTAACAAAGAGTTAGCAATAGACAGAAGAATGGTTTCATCACCCCTGTTTGGGCAGATGATATGTTACAAACCATTATCTTCTCTCTAGTTGTCTCAGAAAAGCATATATCAAATATAGTATCTTCTAATTGGCCAAAAAATAACATTACAAAAAAATAACATTACAACAGTCTTCCTCATTACTCCCTAAAAGGCCATGATCTTGGCCACCTACTTGGCATCCCTTTCCCCAACACTAAGAGCTTTACTTTCTTTCTATCTTAAATCTTTATGTCTTGGATATTTTCTTCACTTTTTTTAATTTGTTACCTTTCTATAAATCATGTTAATAAAGTTTGTCTTCATTGGACTCCTGCAAGTATCTCCATATTTAATATTCATTAGTATGAGACAAACATCTCTGTAGCCACTGCCCCAGGTTTATCATGATGAACATGAGTGTCTGATACCGTACATCCTTGGGTCATGCACAAGTCAGCCGTGTCTCACTCAGACCTCACATCAATGGGTTTTCTGATTTATAGAATCATTGAGTGAGTATTTGGCTCCAATTTTTCAGATACTTACTGTTTAGGAAAATGGAGCCAACCTTGCTTAATACTGCTTTATTTTTTCTTTCTTTACGTGTGTGTTCTACAAGAACTGTAAAAGGCATAGTCTTCACTTAAAACTCTACCATGCTAAACATACTCACACACACACATTGATCCTTAGATATACCCTGATTCCTTGTGTGTAAGATACAAGACCTACAAGTAATCTCAATAAATTAATGCATTATAGAGCAACCTGTTTTCACTTTTAGCATCTCTAGTGACCAAAAGTTCTTTATTTATTGAGCAGCAATTCGACTCCTTAAGAATATCTATCGGTTCCTTTGATCCTATGTTATCTCCAGGTATTAGACTAAAAAGGAAAATATGCCTTTTATCCTGTTTCTTACTTATCTCTAAGTATGACTGCATTAACTTTGGCATCCAGATAGGTTGGGAAACAGAATTTTGACATGACTTTAAAAGGGCATTTATCTGAAGAAAATAACTATAGCACATTAATAATAGGGGCAAAATACAGAAGAGGTAAAGAAAAACCATGAAATAAGTTTATAAATGTTGAATTGAAGATATTTAAACAGTTCTTGAAAGAGAATGTTGCAACCAGGGAAGAACTGGCCAAGCAGCCACTCTTATGTGTGTTTGACTGAAAACTGATTTCAGAACAAAAGAGTCAGACTAACACCTAAAGGAATAAAATAATAATACTTTCTTTTTTTGCCACCAGGAGATTCAATAAGTTCCCTGTCAAAGACCATCTGTTTACAAGCCACTAGAATACCCAGGGACAGTCTCTCATTAAGCACAATGGACAAACCTCTTATGCATAGGTGGTATCATTGGGCATAGCTGACTACTGCAGAAGACCTAGGAGGTGTCTGATGTGATGGATAATATGACTCTGTGGTTTCCATAATTTAAGTGAAATCAGATGACTCTTTGGAATATCTAAGTGGTATGGAAAGTGGATCTTCTTCTGTTTCAGCCCTTTACTCTTTCCACATCTGAGCAGTTTCATGAGAATAGACCCAGAACAGGGGAAAGCCAGTATACCATCGCCTTCCTCTTTCACCGTGTTCCTAGTGTGCAGGAGGAGAGGCAGAGGAGAAGAAGAAGGCCCACTACCATTTCTCACCATTTGAAGGAAGCTAACCTCCCACAGTCTGTTCTTTTCTTTCTTTTGTTTGCTTGTTTGTTTTTATTTTTTTAACATTTTTATTGATTTTTATTGAGCTCTACATTTTTCTCTGCTCCCCTCCCTG
>LOJH01049822.1:10915-23704 GCA_001685095.1 Ellobius talpinus
CTTCTGGCCTGCAGGCATACAAGGAGGCTGAACACTGTGTACACAATAAATAAAAAAATTCAAAATAATCATAAATAAATATATTTTAAAAGAAAATCTTTAGATAGGCAATAAAACAATGATCATATACCTTTTCTTTTCAAAATAATTTTTGTTGCATGTACTTATTTATTGTGAGTTTGCATGTGCTTTATCACACAGGTGGAGGTCAGAAGACAACCTGCAGGCGTCAGTTCTCTCCTGCCACCACGTGCATCCCAAGAACCCTTTTACCCATTGAGCCCTTCTGCTGGCCCTCCCACAACCATTTCTGTCCCGGTCTAAGACAGTGGCTATATGTAATGTATAAATTAAACTTTTTCATAGGTATATGTTTATAGGAGAAGATCATAAAATGTATACAATATACATATTTATAGCTTCACTCACCCACTGGGAATCTTAGAACATATTCCCTCTGGATAAAGACTAATAATCTGTTTTAATTTCATACTTGGAGATCCCTATTTGTCCTCCTGATTTCAGAAAGCATATTGCAATGACTAGCTAAGCTTAGACTGTGAAAGCCAGTACCAGTCTGAATGTCTGACCACAGGGATCATGAACGTGCATACCTCCACCATCTCAGAGAACAACCTCTGAGTTTCCCTTCTTGGCTGGAATCAAAGGATAGATTTAGAGACAAGAAGCAAGGGTAAGTTTGGAGAGTGTCTTTGTCGGTGCACAAGGCATTCTTGTTATAACATGCACTAATTAGATTAAAGGTAGTAAATCTCCACGGGCTCTAGTGACAAGTGTCAGGGTCTGTGATTCTTGCTTCTAGCACCCACAGGCAGAGAAAGGTTAGATGTTCAGTACAAAATGGAGACATAGAGGGACGAAGGCAAGGAAACATAATACAAATGGTTCAGGGAATTAGTGGCCAATGTAAGTGAGGAGCTAGTTGTGGAGTCAAGGGCTTTCAGTGAGTTTCAACGCCCGTCCTGTGTACACTCACACCCGTCCTGTGAGAGTTCCTTAGGCATTTGGTAACCGTACTTGTTTTAACGGGTGTCAAGGCCTCATCTGTAGCTGATTAGATCAGGACTGTGTCTAGCCTAAACAGCTAGGGCTATGCAGGTGCAAGATTCTGGGTAGTGGTAGCTGACTTAATCATTTCTTCTGTGCTTTTAAAAAGAGCAGATGCAGCTGACAGCACAGGGCAGAAGGACAAAGGCACAAAGAAAAGGCGACAGGAAGGAACGGTGGAGAGATGGAAAGAGAGGGAGGGAGGGGGAGAAGAAGAGGGGGAAGAGGGAGAGAAGGGGAGGGGGAGAGGGAAAGAGAGAGAGAGAGAGCAGGCAGAAGGAAGTCAGTAGGCAAATGAAAGAGAAGAAGGGAATATCTCAGTAGCAGATGGGTCCCCAGGGTCATTCTTTTTGCAGCTGCTGTGGTCACCTCCTCATTTACAAATAACAGTTCCTTCTCTGAGATCCTACAATGAAGTTTTTCTTGTCCTTATGAATAAACGGAGATAACCCCCACCGTGTTCCTAGAGCTTGCAAATGTATCTTTGTTAACAGAAATGAAAACAAGAAAAGGAAATAACAAAACCAAACAAAGAAAGAGACTCAAGAAGAGATTGTCGAAGGCCTGAATTTTGGGCCAAAGGTAAAATAGAATATGAGTAAATTCTAAATTGCTTCATTTCCATTAGAAACCATGAAGAAGGTCTGACTGTATATCGAATAATTTAGTTGACCTCAGGGTACCTCAGGTCAGGTTCCTATGTTTGAACACTTGATCTCCATCAGGTAGCACTGTTTTGTGTGGTTTTAAAGCCTTGGGAAGGTGAGGCCTAACTATTGGAATTGTATCCCTGAGTTGGGGGAGGGGGTGTTTTAGAGCCTGCCCACTATCACCTTGCTTCTGGTCCTCTCTCTCTTTTCTGGTCTACTGAACTTATAGCAAGAATATTGTAACATCCCCACACCAGGCCCTCAAAGAGAAGGCATCTACCACAATGACTAACTTCACCACCTTGATAGACTGTACCTCCTAAAACCATGAGCCAAAATGACTATTTCCTTCCTAAAACCACTTAGTCAAGTATTTCATCATGGCAACACAAAAAGTAACTACCCCAGAGATCTTAACAAACAGAATGCGGGCAGAACGGTGGTGGGACATGCCTGGAATCCTAACACTTTGAAAGTAGAGGCAGGCGAATCAAAGTAAGTTGGAGGTCAACCTGATTTACATAATAAATTGCAAGTCATCCAGGACCCCAAGGTGGAACCCTGTTTCAAACCAAACAAACAAATCTACAAACATGAAAATCCAACATGATATAGAACCCAAGCAAGAAGGATACCTAGTGGCAAGAACATAGATTCAATGCCCCCTCTAATACCATCTCTGGGTATCCACGAACCTTTTACAGCAGCTTAATTAACTCACCATATCACCTGGATCACTGCATCCATCACACCTTATTCTGTTTGTTCGGCATCTGCATATCTGACTAGATGAGTTGGGAGTCCCATGAAGACATGGAAAATCCGTTCACCATAGTCACTACTCCTTGGCTCCCACCACTGAGCAGTGCTGAATGCATGGAGGAACCACATCATACAGTGATGATAATGGACAGTGAGGATGTAAATCTGAGGAGAAACCTCAAGTAGACTGAATTGGGGCTCTGAGATACAAACAAAAAGGTTTATCGGGGTTGTGCAAGAGAGCAGAAGAAGACCCAACACTTGGCAGAGCCTTGAGCTCACCAGTTCTTGGCAGGCCCATCCTTTAGGCCTGGAACCACCCAATGCATCATTTCTAAGCTCTTCTGCCTCTTTACTAATAAACCACTGAATATACATTAAAGAAACAAATTTCAAGATATCTCCCCCTTGTTAGCCTTCCCTGTTTCTCTCTCTTTCCCTCTCTCCCTCTCATCTCAGACATACTAGGCAGGTATTGCCTAGCACCAAAGAGCCACAGCCCCTGTCCTTTTTTATACCTTTTCTGCTGTGACAGAGTCTTGCCAAGTGACTCAGGCAGACCTTGAACTTGCAATCCTTTTGTCTTAGCCTCCCAGGTACTTAGTATTACAGCTTTACACTGCCAGACCCTGTAAGATCTCTGTTCTCATTTGCTGGAACTCCCTAGCTTTAGATACGATGAAACCAGAATGGCTTGTCTCAGAGAGTAGCGAGTGGTTTGTTAATATAAATATTCCAGACAAGCTGGATAACTACCTGCTGTGTGTGATGTGCTAAGAATTTTTGCATTGGTGAGACATTGGTCAGGGTGACATGTCGCTACATCAATTTCTAGGACACTCTGTGTTTTCAGTTTGAGTGTCAAAAATGGGAAGTACAGGATGTGGGCGTGACACACACTTTCTGCCTTGTTCTGTCGCTCACCATTTTGGTCAAACTTGTTTCCTCTGTTTTCTCATCTCTAAGGGGGTGGTGATGGGAGTGGGAAGTGGGGGTGTGGAATTCAAAAGAAAGCCTCTCTGAATTTTGAATGTACAAAATGCCCTACAACATAATCTTCTCTTGAGGTAAAGGAAGAAATCTAGAAGGATCTATCTCCTGATTGCCATGCTCTTATTTGGTCAGTCTGAAAGAGGAATTTTCTCTCAAACCCCTGAGACACCTGAGAGATAGTTTGTTTCTGTGTCTCTCCCTTTCCCTGTTCAGTGATGATAAGGATGTTATCTTGCTTTTTTTTCCAAGTCAATTCCTCTTCCTACATAATGTGAAGTACCAGTTGGCCAGAAGTTTTCTCCTGAGTACAACCCAGTTAAATTATTCTTTTATGCACATTGGTTTTTTTCTTTTTCAGTTTTGTCTTAAAATAGCATAGTTTCCCCAACTGCTTTCAAGGCAATGAGAATAGTGCCTGGCATTGTGGGAGTTTAATGCAAATCATACTGAATTTGGCTGAGCATCAAGACAACAGAAGTGCCGCCAAACAGGCGTTTATCAAGGACAGCCTGAGAGTCTCAAGAGTCTAAATTACCTTACATTTGCAGCCCTTAGGTTCACCCAGTCTCCCATCATGCAGGCCAAAAGTGAACAAGAGATGTATTTAATTATCCCCATTTTATTGAATGGGACAATCAAGACATAAAAAAGCAAGTACCTTTACAAAGGGCACTTGGCTAGTGTTTGTCCTGAGTTTCCAAGTTTCACTTCCTATTGGCATATCACACTTGATCCTGAGTCATCAGACAATACTAGAAGATCCTGCATTTGCCAAAGTGTGTGTCTGATCATGGCACAGGAGCTTTCTCTCAACTGCTGACTAGAATTGCTAAGAAGAAGGATTTTCTTTTTTCATTTTTTTCTTTTCTTTTCTTTTTGGTTTCTCAAGACAGGGTTTCTCTGTAGCTTTGAGAACCTGTCCTGGAACTAGCTCTTGTAGACCAGACTGGCCTTGAACTCACAGAGATCCCGCTGTGCCTGCCTCTGACTCCCAGAGTGCTGGGATTAAAGGCTTGTGCTACCACTGCCCCGCCAGAAGGATTTCCTAAGACCTCTCTTTATAGGAACATCTTTGAAGAAACACAATTAGAATTCCCCAGTAAGAGTCCCATGTTCTTGTAAATAATCCCTCACCCAGAATTTTTTAATAAACTTTAATAAAATGCAATGGGTCACAAAAATGAAAAATAAAATAAAGTAGAAAGCTAAGGACATGAAGGGGATCTGGTGTGGGAGGGAACGAGAGGGTAATTACAGTGCCTATGGTAAAATACATCATATACATGAAACCCATCATCATGTATAATTAATATATGCTAATTAAAAATATCTCAGGGAGCCCAGTGTGGTGGCACAGTCCTGTAATCCCAGTATTGAAGAGACTCAGATGCCACAGAAGTTCAAGACCAGCCAGGGCTACATAGTAAGAACCTGTCTCAAAGCAACAACAAAAGGAGAATAGTCCATAGTCCAAGGGAAACTTGGTGCTTAGAGATCCTTGTTTTTCAGTGTAGCCCTGGTTGTGCTGGAACTCACCATGTAGATCAGGCTAGCTGCCTCTGCCTTCAGGGGTGGGTGGGATTAAAGGCCTGCACTGAGTACAGAGGCTGCATCTGGCCTGTGCACCACACCAGGCACTCCGGGTCACTTCATGTGATCCTGGTGACCACCCAGTGAGATATATAAACGGGGGAGGGAACTCACTCCTCTTTACAGACAAATCCCCTGGCATTGGCATCAGATGCAGCCACACGGCTAGACGTCAAAGTTGCTCACCCTCTGCACTGCCCATAGGTTCTGACTGGTCTGCAGATGAAACCAAGCATTGACTGTCAATTACGGGGAGAAAGTTAGAAAAGGGAACGTCCTTTTGGATTCTCAGAAATAATAACACAGAGGTCATCGTGGCCCTGCTGTTCTTTCTCTGCAAATGACTGGCCCCTCCATTACTAATAGCAGGCTGAGCTCCGCAGCTGCGTCTTCAGGCAGGGACTCTTCTATGATCAGACTTTTCTATGAGAACCCTAAAGGAAAGAAAGCCTTGGTTTTTGCTCTTAAATTTTGCTAGAGCCCTCCTCACACCCAGAGGGAGAGGGACTTTCCCAGACAAGCTCTTGCAAAGAGCCCCCGACTTCACTGCCCCCCCTCACTTCTCTCCAGCACCCCTTCATTAGAAGAGCTGTCAGCCTGCCACTCTCATCTTCGCCCCAGTCAACAGCAGGCCTGAAGGGAGAGGAAGTCGGATTCTCTCCCCTGAGTGTCACTGACAGCCAGCAACAGTGGCCCCTCAAGTACCTTTGCCTCCCCCCCATTCCTGAGCCAGGCCTTGTGGCAGAGATGGCTAAGGGAACCTCACAACTCAAGTCGTAACAGGATTCTGCATCCTTCCCTCTCAGCAGCTGAGCTTTAAATAGGATTAATGAGAGAGAACATTCTAAACATTCGAAGAGGTTCCAGAACAGGCAGCCAGCTACTTCCTTTCAAGCTGCCGTTCTGTATTAGTTCTCTGGTCTGTACCCACCCCTCCCGCTTCCAAGCAAGGGGCCTTGCACTTGGCAGTCTGACCAGCTCTGAATCTAATCCCGGGGTTTCAATGACAAGACAAGTCCTGTGGTCCTCTCTGGTAGCTCCTTTGACCACTCCGAAAGCCAGGAAGTTTACTCTGGCCACATTCATTTAATTATCTCCTCTGATAAAATTCAAAGGCTCTGTAAGGAAGAAGGTGGGGTCAAGAGGAAGGAGGCAGTATTTAAACTCTGGACCTCACCCATCTCAGTGGGAGGGCTCTATTTTATAGAGTCACTACCTCTGAGACTTCTATTAGATGTTGTTTGTCGTCTCACTTTTTTTTATGTATTGAAGCCTGTGGAATTTTATTGCTAATTTTTCGCTCAGAGGCTAGGGACTAGGCCAACCTATGTGCCTATAGAACACAAACCTACGTCCTCCTGCAGGACAACAGAACAAAAATGTTTCTTTATTACATCATGTGGGAACAGGCCATTTCAAAGAGAAGAGAGAGAAGAGAGGAGATGGGACCACGTCTCTGACTAGAGCAGGGGTGACGGAGTAAACCACTCTTATGTTCCAAGTGAAGCATTGGGGCACTCAGAAGCTGAGGCAGGAGGATTGTAATTTTGAGGCTAGCTGGCCTACACAGTGAGACTCTTGTCTTTGAAAGATCAGTGAATAAATATTAGCAACAACAACAGCAAACAAAATACCAGAAGAAAAGAGTTTTCTACCTATTTAGCAAGCTAGATCTGGTTTCAAGGATGACCTTGAACTTCTGACCCTCCTGTCTCTATCTCCCTAGTGGTGGGGCTACAGACTCAACCACTATCCTTCGTTTATTCACTTCTGATGGTTGAACCCAGGGATTCAAACGTGCTAGACAAGCACCCCATCGATTCACCTAATCTCCATGGCAACACTATGAGGTAGGTACACAGCCATCCTATTGAAGATGCCAAAACCCACAGATGCTCAAGTCCCTCACGTGAAACAGCATCGTGTTTGTGTTTGTGTATAATAACTTGGGCAATCCATCTGTAAACTCTAAATCACCAGATTACTTAAAATACCTGATACAACTAGTGAATAATGACAAGAAAATAAAGGTCTATATATGTTCAGGATAGACACAATATTTTTAATATTTTCAGTCACTGTTGGTTGGTCCCAAGGATGTAAAAACCACAAGTCTGAAGCTCTACCTGTCCTCTCACTAGGGAAACTAAAAAAAAAATGAAGTTCAGATAAAGTGCTTGCCACACACACAAGCATGGTGACCTGAGTTCAGATCCTCAGTACCTATGTACAAGGCTAATCATAGGTGTGTTATTTATAACCCCAGTAATTGGGGAGTAGAGACAGAAAGATCCCAGGAGCTTGTTTGCCAGTCAGTCTAGCCAAATTGGGCAGCTCATGATTCAGTGAAAGACCCTGTCTCAAAAAGTAAAGGCCTGGTTGTGGTGGTGCATATCCTTAACCCCTGAACACACCAAGTCGGTCAGAGGCAGGCAGATTGCTGTGAGTTTGAGGCCACCAAAGGCTACACAGTGAGGTCCTGTCTCTAAAATAAGATAAAATAAAATGTGAAGAGTGATAGAGGAATACACTTCTTGTCAAGTCCTGGCTTCTGCACATATGAACACATGTGCATACACACCTACGTGTACACATTTGCATGCATACATGCATGCATACACCACATATACACAAAGAAAACTGGTGTTATCATCAAATTTTCTATCTATTGAAGACAGATAAAAGGCAAAATTAGTTAACTTAGGTAGAGCTCTTCTGGATATAAGGCACATCTGTCCAGTTCTAACTCTTTTTTGCTAGGGGAAAATACTGTAAGCAGCCTCAGAGGTTCCTCATGCAACTACCCACTGTGTCCTCTCCCGGCCCTTCTGTTCCCTCTAATATTCATTCAGATAATCACATGGCGTCCATTTCCTGGGGACAGAGTTGGGTCTGGAATATAAGCAAAATATAAGGCCGCAAATGGGGCATTTGTTATTTACAGTTAACCCTAGAGGTATCAGAGAAGAATTGAGACACCAGCTCAGAGCCTAGGGACTGTGACAGCTCTGTCAGAAGGCAGGAGAGCAGGATTCCCAAGTCCAAGACAGCCTGACTTTTCCCTCTCCTAAATGGCCACAACCCTTAGAGAATATTAGCCTCCCAGACTGGGACACCTATGGCAGTGTGGCAGACAATACTGAGTAAATGAGTAAATTAAATTGAGGCACACTGGGTCTCAGAACCCTCTGTTGTTTTCTTAACTCCCTTCTGAGAGGAGGAAATGAATGTGCTAACATTCCCCACAGGGGAACTAAATGCTTTCTCAGAAGCCATGGTCTCATATGCGCTATTTGTGTAAATGAGTTTAGGGCACTGAGCAAACGTAAGCATGACAGGGCCTATTTGAAAAAGGCTTCCCTCAGAACTGACAAGGGTCATACCAACTCCTTTGTTTGCATGCCATTCTTCAGCCCTGGGGAGAAATGAGCTCAAAGCCAATTAGCCCATTAACCACTAACCATGTGAGCAGGAGCAAGCTGATGTCACTTGGTAAGTGGTCTCCACATTCCGTGTTTGTGGAATGCCTGTCATACGTGGAGCATTGAGCTGAGCACTTAAAATCTAGTAGGAAAGTCCACCAAATATATGATGACTGGTTCATGGTATAATGTCAGCGCTTAGAAGGTTGAGGCAGGAGGATTTCAATAAGTTTGTAGTCAGTGAATTCCTGGGCTACACAGTGAAACCCTGTTTTGGGGTTTTTTGTTGTTGGTGGGTGGTTTTTTTTTAATGTTTTCCTGTTCCTGTAATAAAACATCATGACCAAAAGCAGCTTATAGAAGAGTTCGTTGACATAATATTAAGCAACTGTGTTTGGCTTATGGTTTCACTATGGTTGGAAAGTGGCAGGCATGGCGGCAGGAGCAAGAAGCTTTAGCAGCAAGCGTGAAACAGAGCGTGAACTGGGAGAAGGGTGAAGCTTTATATTCTCAAATCCTCCCAGTGGCAAACTTCTTCTGTCAAGGCTGTACCTTCCCACAACCTCTTCAAGCAGTAAGCAGTATACCGATCAAGTGTTCAAATGCCTGAAACTATGGGGGACGTTTCTCATTCAAACCACCACAAATCTTGTCTCAAAAAAAAAAAAGAGCATGTACTCTAGGGAACCAGATGTTTGGTTTGAGAACTCTGAACTCTGTCAAGCAGTTCAGACCTTCTTGTGTTGGACTACTGATGGCTCTGGAAGGCTCACTCTGGAGAGCTCTAGCTTGGGGAGCTTGAGAAGGTTCTCCGCTCTAGAGAGGCTGTGTAAGAGGAGAGCACAGGCACTGGATGGACCTTCTGCTCCATGTAAAGTGCCAGATAGACAGAAAAGTGGCATAGTTTGGCCAGACAGGGAGGGTACTTTGCTACATGGCTGTCTACTTCTTGACAACAAAAGTGATGATATACACAGGTATAACCCAATCTCTAGTCAACCCCCTTCCTCAAAGGATGGGACAAAGTCAATGCAGGTAACTTCCTTGAGTCTTCCATTCACACCTAGAAGAGGTGACTGAATCTGTTGGGTGTCAGGAATGGTTTTGTTGATTATAAGAAATGCTGGGGAAAAAAGAAATGCTGGAACAAAGACCTTTATTATTTTAGTCCCAATGCTTGGGAGGTGGGGCACAGGAGAATAAGAAGTTCAAGATAACCTCCCTGACAGTTATTAGTTCAAAGTCAGCATGAGCCACACGAGACCTTATCTCAATACTAATAACCATAAATAAAAATAGGAAACATTCTGATTTTAAGGCACACTACTCATGAACCCCCAGAGGATGTCAAGGACACACCTCTAAAGCCAGAGGGTGACTTGAGATGCATGAAAACCAGCCTGTCATGTTCCTTCTTGAGGCAGCTGGGAGACAAGGTGAACACAGCCTGTGGAGCCCTAAGGTTGGCTTGGCAACCTTAACATATACTCTCTTCTACTTTTGGAGAGTCCCCAGACTCACTTAAATGTAGGTAGCCTTTCTTTTCTTACAACACAAGGCCCTGGAGTTTAGACATAATGTAATATTATGTGACATTTTATATTCATACCACCTTTGATTTTCTTCATTTTTACAGTATCCCCATGGACAGAAAGATAGTGCAAATGTTATTAGACCTATTTTGCTGATGGAAAACTGGGTTTCAAAAAGGTTATGACAAGACTAAGATTGAAACCGTAGCCCTTAGATGTGGGTCTTCTGAACTTGAGATATCTCAACCATTCCTTTGAGATATCATCCTTTACACTACACTCTTCCCTTAACAGTATTCATATAAGAATTTTGTGTGTATGCTTTCTATCTCCATATGTTAGATTCTAAAGATTTGATGCTAAATGAAAAGGATGCAGTCTTAGAAGAAGAAACTTAGAGACGAGACAAACTACTGGTTTAACTGATCCGGATCTTGGTCCTATGTGGTCAGTTATGGGTTCTAGAGAAGAATGAGATGCCCTGTCAGAACATGGAGCCTATATGTTAGAAGACAGGTGAGGTCAGGCAACTTTTCTAACTACCAGGTGTTTTGTATACCAGGTTGGCTTAGAACTCAAAAGCTCCCTGCTCCATCCTCTTGAGTATTTGTCTACCGACATGACATGGACTATCATGGCCAAACATAACAACAGACTTTGTGACCCACCTTTCTAGACCTGACTCAGGTATAGGACAGTGTGATGGATGCTGCCTTAGATGGATGAGGAAGAGGAGGGTTAACTTTGAAAATTCCACTGGGGTAAGAGGGTAGGCACATCTAGTCATTCCCTTGGAATAAGAAATTTATTATTATTTTTGTCTTGCTGAAGGTCATGCTTTTTAGATTTTTAAGTGTGCAGACATGTTATATGCATACATGCAATGTAACATCCATCACAGGTTTCCTCTCATCATTCTGCCTCTTTCACTCTCAACACGCTTCCCTCTACCCCCAAAGCATCCTTTCTTTAAGATGATTCTGTTGTCCCATGACACATTCAGTTCCAAGCATGCACCCAAACACTGCCCACTTTCTGCCTAACTGGGTCGCAATAAGATGGTGTGGCAAGCTCAGTGCTCTAGACACAGTGTCTCTGACAGATGCCAGTGCTGCAGTAAAGGTATCTCAGTCAGTCACAGAGAATCACTTCTGATCCTAGCTCTACGAAGGGAAATCTTGAGCTCAATCAGCCTGGATTACTTAGGGAAAATATGTCTCAAAACGGAAAAAAAAAGTGTCATTCAAGCCACCCACTTTTCAGAAGAAGAAACTGAGGTCTAGCCAAGGCTGTGACTTGTACTCTAGTAAACAGACAGCGGTAGAACCAGAACCAGGAAGCTTATAGGCTCCTTTCCCCAGTTCTCTGGAATATCACATTCCATGACAAAGTTGAATTTGACTGGGGACAAAGTTGAGTTTGGCCAAGGTCTGGAACCCACTGACCCTCTAGTCCACCTTCACTGTCTACTGTTATCTTCAAGTGCCAGAAGGTTGTTCCTGTATCCTCCTATTCAGCAAGCCGCCCGAGGCCACTTTCACTTCTGAGCAGGCAGGCTTATGCGGGTTGTTGAGTGTGACACAGAGACAGCAGGAGGCATCAGTAGGCCTGTGGTGGCTGCCCAGCTCTGAGTCCGCACTGTACGTCTGGACATTTGAGGCACAGGAGAAACACTTTTCAAATGGAGGGATGACTGGGATGAAACAGGTAACTCTCCTCTGTCTCAGTCTCCCAAGTGCTGGGATTCCAGGCTACCTGGCTATCTACCTCCCCCCCCCCATTGCTGTATTCAGGAAGCCTAAAATCAAAGAATTAAGTAAAACCTAAAATTAATCCAGGGTCAAGATGAGGAGGCAGCGACAGGAGAGTGTCAGAAACATTCTGCCCCCCCATTCTATTAGTGTCTTCTCCCCTCTCCCTCCCCTTAACCTGCCCCTTTCAGACCTGGACTGATACTTTCTGGGAAGCACCTCCACTTTTAGGCTGGCCTATTTTTCACAATTTTACCCTCAGTGTATCCTCAGGCAGGAGGTGAAAAAGTGGGTGAATGGCTGCTGCTTTTCTGTACTGGGGATGGAAACTAAGGCCTCAACCTTTACCACTGAACTACTTCTCTTCATATTTTTACTTTATATTTAGATCGAACTTCGGTGCTTAGGCTGGCATTGAACCTTGTGTCCCCATGCAGTCCTGGAACTTAGAACCCTCCTATTTCAGCCTCCCAAGCCGCTGGGATTAGCAGCTTGCACCACCAGGCCCGGTTTCCGAAGTGGCAAAATTTGAATTGAAATTGTTGAGGAGCGGAGCGCAGCTGCTCTAGGCTCCAGCCTATAAGCGCAGCTGGGTGAAGCCATAGCCTCATAAGCCTCCTAGGCCGCTAGTTTGGTCCTTGAACCATGAAATCCAACCTTTTTGCAGGGCTGGGGCAGAAGTACTGGATAAATCACTGGTATGAGGTAGCGGTAGAGAGGAATGAAGAAAATGGGTAAAGAAAATCCGAAGGCGAACAGAATGCAGGTAGTGAAAGCGGGAACCGAGGAGATAGTGCAAGGTGGGGAAAGCATGAGAAAGGGACAGGAAGGCTGAGCAGACGAGAGCTCCCGAGTGGGGTGTGATGAAGAGAGAGCGAAAAAACTGCAACGCCGGACTCGCGCGGGCTGTGGGCGCAGGGGAGCCAGGAGGTCAGAGCAACCCCAGCTGTCAGCCGGGAACAAAGGCCGGGGAGAGAGCAGGACGGGGCGCCGGCAGCACGGGCCAATGAGTGGCTGCGAC
>LOJH01049823.1:0-12789 GCA_001685095.1 Ellobius talpinus
CCCCCCCTCTCATGTGTGTGTGTGTATATATATACACATGCATAATCCTAGGCAGGGACCCACAGAAGCCAAAGGCATCAGATTTCCTGGCACTAAGAGTTAAAGATGATTGTGAGCTGGAGTGTAGGTGCTGGTACCTGAGCTCCAGCTCTCTGCTAAAGCAGTATACACTTTAAGCACTGAGCCACCTCTCCCGCCATGTTCAGACTATTTCTGATGTCCTTAGAGGACTGCCAGTTTGTTGGAAATGTAAAAATTATGTTAAGTATAGGAACTTATATAATTATAGTGTGTGAGACTAAGACAGTATTATAGGTTGGGTTTACAGGCTCATGCCTGTAATACCAGTACTTAGAAAGCAATGGTAGGAAGACTACTGAGTTCAAGGCAAGCCTGGATTACATAAGACCTTATCTGTAAACAAAAAAATAATATTACAAACATGCCTTATACGATAGCAATGATAGGTAAGATAATTCTGAGAGGGAGAAAATCTTGTGGTCAGGTTTCATAAAAAGTAGTTGTTAAACTTTTAGAAGGACTTAGAAGATTCAAGGGGTAGACCATTGATAAGTACTTAAAACTTTATAAAAATACTTAAAACTCTCAAAAGTCTATAATTTCCATATTTGCAGAAACTTGAAAGGCCAGTGAACAAAGAAAAAAATATAAATATGCCCCCTTTTCCAGCCATACTTTGTAATTTAATTATGAAACAATTAAAAATTTTATAAAACATTTATAATTCTTATAATCAAGCTTGACAAATTGGCTAATTTTAGAGTATAATTGTCTTGAATCTGTTAATATATAAAGAGAAATGACATTAATGACAAGCTAAGAGCATCTGTCTAGCCAAGTGTGGTGACCCACACTGTTAATCTCTGACTTGGGAAGCAGAGGCAGAATGATCTATGAGCTACAGGCCGTATAGGGCGGTGTCATTGGGCCCTGTCACAAACCAAACATCTCTTAACGTTTGTCAGCCTTTTCTGAACAAATTCTGGTACCTCACGGACAGCCAGTAGATGTTTATGAATTATTTATAAATTAGTATCTTTGTCCTTAGGCACAGACAGGAAATCATGTATTTAAAAAACTTACTCAGCAGTGAAGGATGCACACTGTAGATGGATGAACGCTGTGAACAGTAGTAAGTCGTGAGGGTTTCTACCAAGTTCTTGCCTAGCTTCAGTGAAGGTGATAGTTCCTAGGTCACTGAATGATGACAACAATGGATGGGTATTGAGTTAGGAAGAGAAGAGGTGGGAAATGATAAACAGAGAATGTGACTTTAGAAATAAAGGGAGAATTCCAATTTAATCTGAAAATAGTTCACAGTCTAGAATAGAGCTTTGTTTTTAAAAGACCAAGTTAGAGACATAGGGATATGAGTTTTCCGTAGGCAACACAGATGTGAGCAGAACTGCTTGTCCGTGTGTTGGTGACTGCGAGTGAGATGAGGCCGGAGGTCTTAGGGCTGTGGTCTTACATCCAGGTACATGTCTAGATTGTGTTTCTTCTTACAGCCAAGTGCAAGATCTGTGAGTGGGCATTTGAAAGCGAGCCACTGTTTCTCCAGCATATGAAGGACACTCATAAGCCTGGAGAGATGCCTTATGTTTGTCAGGTATTGCCTTTTTCTCCAGAGCGTTTTCTTAGCCATTTTGTTTTAAAACTGATTGTAAAGAAATTTGATAATACCCTAACTCCCTACTGTCCACATACTGTGTAGGTGCTCTGAAGACATGGACAGAGACTGACACAGTCCCTGCAGTGAGGACTTTCTAGAGGAGAGTCTGTCTCCGGGCTTCCCCTCTCAGGATAGGATGATTTTATTCTGTAGAAAATACAGGCTGTTCTCAGACTCTTCTGTCCTTTACTGTTTTTATCACAGCTAAACGTATCACCCACAGATCTCCATTACAGGACCAGAACAATAATACCCATGCATTTAAGAATCCTTTCTCTGCATATCCTTGTTACTTCTTTTTATGGCTTCAGTTACTCACTCTTATTTTCTTTCTTGTATGACCTCAGGTGTGTCAGTATCGTTCCTCCCTCTACTCTGAGGTAGATGCCCATTTTCGGATGATTCATGAAGATACTCGGCATTTGCTCTGCCCGTATTGCCTGAAAGTCTTCAAAAATGGCAATGCGTTCCAGCAGCACTACATGAGGCACCAGGTATCAGCACCAAGCAATCCTGTATTCTCATTTGAAGTTTTGGGTTCTAGGGTCAGGGTTGAGATAGATAAATGATATTGGTAGAGAACATATAGTGTGAGCAAACATGGTTCAGGTCCTGTTACTTGCTACACCAGGTTAGATAGTAGAGATTTAGTGCTAAAAGAAACAATACTTGAGCCATTTTTTAGGGCTGTGTTAACAGGGCAAGAGAAGCATCTCCCTGTTCTGGGAGCTGAGTGGATATCCAGGAAGAAGTGGTTGGTATTTAGCGTCAGAAGGATGAGTAAGGAGGAAGAGTACAATGGAACAGAAGTAGTTCCCCTGAAGCACAAGGCGAGCCTGTGGCAGTGTAAGGAAGCGAGAGGCATTCAGTGTGGATCGTAGAATACAAAGGCAGCATTGGAAGCTAGGCGGGGATGGTCATGGGTGCTTTCCTCCCCTGGGGGATAAGTTTCTACTTGTTTTATTCAAGATTTAACCTGGCAGCACTAAGTGACCTGAGTGGAAGCTGAGAGCAGAAGCAAGACTAGCCAAAGGCTTTTGAATCATTAGGTAGAGATGACAGTGGTGTTGGTTTGTGCAGTGAGGAAAAGGGACAGTTAAGAGGGACTGCTAAGACAGCATGGTACTTAGGATTTAGAGGTGGGTTGAGTGGAAACGGCGAGAGAATAAGAATAGCTCCTAAACCGAGTACTGCCTTTGTCTTCAGAGTTTTAGCCATACTGCTGTCAGGCTGAGTTCCAGAGGGCTCAAGAGTTTGAGACCCTGTTGCCTAGGCTACATAGCAAGATCTTGTGTCAAAAAGTCTTAAATGGTGCCTAGTCTTTGACATTTGGGTGAACAAGCAGGACTGTTTACTGAGAAATACTGGAGAAAGCAAATTTTTGAGAGAATATTGAGATTTGGGTATTTTGGCTTAGAGCTGTCTGTTGACATTACAATATATCTGGTAGATAATAGATCTGAAGTCTGGGTTGTTATGAGAATAATTTGAGAATTGTTATATAAATTCATTGTTTTAAACTTTTTTTTCTTTTTTGAGACTTGGTCTTACTATGTAGCCTTAGCTGGCCTCAAATTCACAGAGATTCACCTGCCTCTGCTCCTGGCTGCTTAGATTAAAGGTATGTACCACCACACGTGGCTGATTTTATTTTTAATTTTATTTTTGTTTTAATGTATGTTGTTTTGCCTACATGTGTGTCTATGCCCCATGTGCATGCCAATGCCAAGAGTTACAGATGTAAGGCACTGTGTGGATGCTGGGAATTGAACAAGCTTCCTCTTGAGAGCAGCTGGTAGTAGTTTGAACCCCTGACCCACTGCTAGCCCCCAGCTGACCTGACACTTGTAAAGTGTCCTAAGTATTCCAAATTAGGGATGAGAGTCCTTCAAGTCTCTATCCATAAAACCACTACCAAATTCCTAGTAGGAGTTTTGTTGCCAAGGAAACTAAAGTGTTCTGAAGAAAAGGGTGTGATCAAAATGCCCAGGCCACAAGAATGTTAAGCTAAAAAAAAAACCAGAGGCAGACCCTTTATTAAGCAGCATTAAGAGGCTGTTTGATTGGTAGGGTTCTGCAGGAGAAACAAAGAACTTGAGAAATGGAGACAGCCTAAAGACATGCATTTACACAGAGGACAGAGGCATGGCTGTGGGCAAGATGGAGGTTGTGTTGCTATATTTTATTTACAACATGGAATAGACATAACTTTGTTTTAAAATGCTTATAGAAAGGCTAGTATGGTGGCTCACACTGTAAACCCAGCACTCAGGAGGCTGAGGTAGTAGAATTGCCATTAATTTGAGACCTGCCTAGACTGCTGAATAAGTTGCAGGCTAGCCTCGGATACACAGTGAGTCTCTGTCTTAAAAAAAAAGTAAACAATGCTACAAGAAAACCTACTACTAGAGGAGAATGAAGGTTTGTAAGAGAAATAAGAATGGAAAACAAGGTAGGTGTTGTGTACTCCGTGTTGATATGTACATACACAGTTACTCAGAAAGAGTACAGGCCTGTGGAAACCAATACTTGTAACTTAGCCTGATGTTACATTTATTTGATATCCAAGCAAAGAAAGTTACAGATATGAGTCCTGTTTTGGCAGACCAAGTCCTAAAATGGTCTCTGAAACATCTCTGTATAGATGTATTAAGATTCCCCCCCCCATATGTAGGGGGAGTACTATCTTTTGTTTGTGGCTGGAGAGTGTCTTGGTGGTAGGGTGCTTGCTTGGCATAAGGAAGGCTTCGACTTCTTGCTTGTATCCCTAGCACCACCAGAAAAGAAAGAAACAAGGAGACTTTGCTCTGTGATTGCTTACATGCTGTTGGTAAGAAAGTGTGCGTGAACCCGTGTGTGGAAGTGAACCAAGAGTCTGGGTTAAAGGCAACCCTAGAATGTGAAGGGAGCAGAGTGAGAAGTCTGAGTGGTTTTGTTGTTTGCTTGACAGTTTTACTGTGCATATTTTTGTGTTTTTAAAAATCAAAAAGAATGTTCAAGATGATAGTGTAATAAGCAAGTGTGTGTTGCTGGCTTGTGTGCTCCAAGTCAAGAAGTGGCTGAGGATCTGTTCATCCTGGCCTCCATTTTTTGGGGCATGAGATGGTGTTCTTAGTGATAGGCTTCCTGGTCTTGAATAGTTCCTTTCTTACTCAGTGAATTCTCCACAGGAGGAAGGAAAGAATAGTGCTGACGTTGATCCACTGTGAACCTTTAAGGGATTCTTGTGTTTTGTTTTGTTTTTCTCCTCTTCAGAAGAGAAATGTTTATCACTGCAACAAATGCCGGCTACAGTTTCTCTTTGCCAAGGACAAAATTGAACACAAGCTTCAGCACCATAAAACCTTCCGTAAACCTAAGCAACTGGAAGGCTTGAAACCAGGCACCAAGGTAAAGGGTTTGACAGAAGTTTCTTTTACAGACCCGGGGAGGGTAAGAGTGGAGTTAGACAGCACCCTGAGGTTTACTGTGGGAGCCATCTAATTGTTCTTCCCTTGATTTTCAGGTGACAATCCGGGCTTCTCGGGGGCAGCCACGAACTGTTCCTGTGTCAAATGATACATCTTCTAGCGCCTTACAGGAGGCTGCACCACTGACCTCCTCCACTGACCCCTTGCCAGTCTTCCTTTATCCCCCTGTCCAACGCAACATCCAGAAGAGAGCTGTGAGGAAAATGTCAGTGCCTTCTTCTAAATGCTAAGCGGGTGGGAACTGTGTGTGCAGGGCATTTCCTAATAGCCAAGGAAATCAGATAAAGTGCAACAGGATCAGTGGTCAAAACTAATGATCTTTTGTTTTTGACAGGAGCGTCATGGGCCGGCAGACATGTCTGGAGTGCAGCTTTGAGATCCCGGATTTCCCTAATCATTTCCCAACCTACGTGCACTGTTCTCTCTGCCGCTACAGCACCTGCTGCTCTCGAGCTTATGCCAACCACATGATCAAGTGAGTCGGAAGAAACCAGCACTTGTAGTTTAGGGTCCAAAACTCAGCACAGCCTCTCCCATTTCTATTTTGTTGCTTTTTCAACTCCCAGTTTTTGAGACAGAGTTTCTCTGTGTCACAGCCCTAGCTGTCTTGGAACTAGTTCTGTAGACCAGGCTGGCCTCAAACTCACAGAGATCCGCTTGCCTCTGCCTTCCAAGTGCTGGGATTAAAGGCGTGCGCCACCACTGCCCGGCTCTTTTTTCAACTCTTAAAGCTGTTGGCCCATCTCTTCTTGGAAGATAAAAGAGCAAGCCCGTATTCATTTGACTTTGTTAGTCTGTACTCCAAATAATCTCCTAGGGTCTCGCTACTGAAAGTACAGTTCAGGCATTGGATGGGGCTTGTGAGAAATGCTGATTCTTAGCCCTATCCTAGACCTGAATTGTAATTGATCCTCAGGTTATTTTGTGTTTATATTGAAGTTTGAGAAGGCATCTCTTTGGTTGGACATTGTCATTGGTTGTAACTCTGTTTCTTTGTCTTTTTCAGCAATCATGTTCCACGGAAGAGCCCCAAGTATTTGGCTTTGTTTAAAAATTCTGTAAGGTAATAAAATACTTCTTGGTACTCTGTAATTTTTAAAGTTGTTAATATCATATCTTTATTTTGTGGAGTGATTATGTGCATCGCTCCCTTATTTAAGCCTCAAAGTTTAGCTGTTTTAATGTCAGTGCCATATGTATCTAATATACTCTTGGTCCTCTCTCTTTTCTCTCTCTCTCAGTGGAATCAAGCTGGCCTGCACTTCGTGTACCTTTGCTACCTCTGTGGGAGATGCCATGGCCAAGCATTTAGTATTCAACCCTTCTCACAGATCTAGCAGCATCTTACCACGGGGTAAGTGGCAGAAGGGATGTCATTCTGTATGAGCCAGGAGCATCTTTCTCCGGTCTCACCCATTCACTGTTTAGACACACACTACCTTAGACTGTGAACCTTCTAACCTGCAGTTAGATAAGACTGAGAAGAGTCTACTACTGGGTAGCATGTTGAAATCTATGGAATGTTGGTTTTTTTCCCCCCAGTGATCTAACTTTTTTTAAATCTCATTTTCCCAGGGCTCAGTTGGATGCCTCACTCAAGGTAACATTCATTTCATAATTTAATGTATACTCTGCATGATGTTTGCTCTTAGTAATATTATTATTTAAATTCCTAAGTTTAACTGATGTTTGTGCTCTCTGCTCCCCATCTTCACTCATTTAGGCCTGGCCAGACTTCTGAACGAGCGTATGATTGGAATCTGAAGAATATGTATCTTCCACCTCCCTTCCCCCCTAACAAAGCAGCCACTGTGAAACCTGTAGGGGCCACCCCAGCAGAACCGCAAGAGCTCACAGTTCCTCTGACCCAGGCACTTCCATCACCAGCCTCAACTGCAACCCCACCAGCAACCCCTACTCACCCACAGCCCTTGTCCCTACCGCCCTTGGCCACAGAGGGAGCTGAATGTCTGAATGTCGAGGAACAGGATGAAGGAAACCCCGTAACCCAGGAACCTGAACTGGCATCTGGTGGTGGAGGCGGCAGTGGGGTTAGCAAGAAAGAGCAGCTGTCTGTGAAGAAGCTGCGGGTGGTACTGTTTGCCCTGTGCTGCAACACAGAACTGGCAGCTGAACACTTCCGAAACCCCCAGCGTCGGATCCGTCGTTGGCTTCGACGCTTCCAGGCCTCTCAGGGAGAGAATTTAGAGGGCAAATATCTCAGCTTTGAGGCAGAAGAGAAACTGGCTGAGTGGGTGCTGATCCAGCGAGAGCAACAGCTGCCTGTAAATGAGGAAACCTTGTTTCAGAAGGCCACCAAAATAGGACGCTCTTTGGAGGGGGGGTTTAAGATATCCTACGAGTGGGCTGTGCGTTTCATGCTACGGCACCACCTCACCCCCCATGCCCGGCGAGCTGTAGCCCACACATTACCGAAGGATGTAGCAGAAAATGCAGGACTCTTTATTGAGTTTGTACAACGGCAGATTCACAATCGGGACCTACCTTTGTCTATGATTGTGGCTATTGATGAGGTCTCCTTGTTTCTGGACACAGAAGTACTGAGCAGTGATGACCGAAAGGAGAATGCTCTGCAGACAGTGGGCACAGGGGAGCCTTGGTGTGATGTAGTGCTGGCTATCCTGGCAGATGGCACTGTCCTCCCCACCCTGGTTTTCTTCCGAGGACAAGTGAATCGGCCTGCTAACGTACCAGACTCTCTATTGCTAGAGGCCAAAGAGAGTGGCTACAGTGATGATGAGATCATGGAGCTTTGGTCATCCCGTGTGTGGAAGAAGCACACAGCTTGTCAGCATGGCAAAGGCATGCTGGTGATGGACTGCCACCGCAGTCACTTGTCAGAAGAGGTACTGGCCCTGCTCAGTGCCTCTAACACACTGCCTGCTGTTGTCCCTGCAGGCTGTAGCTCTAAGATCCAGCCATTGGACGTATGCATCAAACGAACTGTTAAGAACTTCCTGCACAAAAAGTGGAAGGAGCAGGCTCGGGAAATGACAGATACTGCCTGTGATTCTGATGTCCTGCTTCAGCTGGTGCTGGACTGGCTGAGTGAGGTGCTGGGTGTCATTGGGGACTCCCCAGAGCTAGTCCAGCGATCCTTCCTTGTGGCTAGTGTTCTGCCAGGTCCTGATGGCAATATTAACTCACCTACACGCAACGCTGACATTCAGGAGGAGCTCATTGCCTCCCTAGAGGAGCAGCTGAAGCTGAGTGGAGAACGGTCTGAGGAGCCGTCGGCTTCCACCCCCCGACCCAGATCGTCTCCTGAAGAGACAGTTGACCCTGAAAGCCTTCACCAGCTCTTTGAGGGGGAAAGTGAGACAGAGTCCTTCTATGGCTTTGAGGAAGCTGACCTAGATCTGATGGAGATTTAGGTGCTGGGCTCAGGAGAGCATATGGAGTTGGGTAGGAAGGCTGAGGGAGGATAGAGGGACTTAGAGAAAGGGGGTACCAGTGGAGTACTTGGTTTATATTTCTAACTTTATGCCACCGCTCCCCTGACATTGATACTTCCTGTGAATTTGTGGGTTATTAGAAAGCCAGTAGTGATCACTTCTGAGCCGAGGAGCTGGCCCATTGGTTACTCACTTCTAAAAACAGGTTTTTGTGACTTTTTTTCCTTTTAATTTAAATCACTGTGTTTGCTATTTTTCTGACAAAAATCTAGGAAAACAATCCTTTGTGGACAGATATTAAATTGTTTTGTTTCCCCTTTTACCTCAATTGTATCATAGTATTTCTGGGTTTTGTTTGTTTTACTGTGTGGCCAATGTCTTTGGGCATGATACTTATCTAATCATTGTTAATGTGAGAACTTTTCTGCAAATGGGAAAGAAAAAATATGTAGCTCACAAACTGGTTTATTACATATGTGGGTAAGTTTTTTTCATTGTGGTCTTTAACACTTTTACATAAAAATGAAAATGAAAAAAGAATCCCATTGACCTCTTTCCTTCTCTCTTCCCCTTCCTCTCCAGAGCTGTTGGTTCCTACAGCAGCTCTGGGTATAAGATTGTGGCTTTACAGTGCATGAGGCCACCTTGACTCCTCCACCCTCCACCAAAACACAACAGAAACTATTTTTTGCATTTGTGACCTTTGACCCCTTTCCTGATTTTTCACGTCCTTTACTCTGGGACGTGAAAATTTACATTGTGTCCCTAGCAAGCAAGAGGTATTGGGTGAGGTGATCAAACAGTATTGAGGTGGAAGCCATCCCTAGTCTCTGTCTTCCATCAGCAAGCCCCTGCTGCTTTGTTTACCTTTGTCCTGTTAAGCACCTCCTGACTGCACACCTGCCGAAGACATCACAGGTACTAGCATGTGTTAAGTGTTGAAAAGGACAGACTGCGTGAACTCCTGCTGACCCCTGGCTTTCCCGTTTCTCTCAGTGCTTAGAGAAGAAACTGATGTGAGAAAAAAAGCATAGAGGTGTGCACAGAGAAAGACACGAATATTTTTCACTGCCAACTTCAAGGAAAAATTTTTCTACAGTTTGCATGATGGATTTTTTTTTTAAGAAAATGATGTACTTACGGTGATAAACCAAAATTACTGTACCATAGAGGAAAAAAAGAACAAAAACCAAGTCTACCTTTCCCACAGCCACACCATTCTTGTCCACCCTGAGGCTTTCGGCAATGTTTCCTCCTGTGAGCCAAGGAGGCAACCTGCACAAGCTTGTAAGTGGTTCACCTTTAAAGTGTACATAAGTGGAGCATTTAATAAAATGAGAGGACATGGATTTATAAACTTTTTTTATGTGCCCCTGTTTAATAGACTTTCATAGACTGGGAGATAGGATGTGGCGGCCTGGTGGTACAGGTGTGGTATTCGTTACCGCCTCCCTGCTGTTTTTATGACAGTGAACAGGACTGATCCCAGAAGTTTGGCCAGCTCTGAACCCATGGCGTCGGAGATCTGAACGGAGGATCCACCTGTGCTTCTCTTCCCCAGCTTTTTGCTCAATGCCATTTTATTGATGGACTGTACCGCAAAGCCAGCTGCCTTTGAGAGAGCTGAACTGTTAAGTGGTCATTCAGCCCACAACCTAGTCCTCTTCTGTCGTCTGCAGCAGCCACAGCCTTAGTGGAGCTGGGTTCCTGGCCTCTACACATTGACTTTGGATGGGTAATTTTTTTTTAAGGTTATGGTAACAGTGGACCGGCTGGGTTTTGGCAAGCAAGTTGTCTTTGTGGACTCGGCCTGCATGGCTTAGTAGTAGAAGAAAGTTTTTTGTTTTTTATAATTCAGTTCAATCAATAAACATGTATTTATTGACAACTTTATGTGTTGAGATCAAGTATGTGAAAGTTCCCGATTGAAGGCTGCCTGCTGCTGTCTATACCACTCTCAAAGGGTCTGTCTGGAGTGCATCATGCGGAAGACCTATTTTCATTTCTAAAAATAAAAGTTTGAAACCACCCCAGGGATAGAGCATGGCTAATTCCCAATCTTAACAGCTATACTTGTTCTTCGTGTCTTGAATGTGTACACCACATGCTACACATGCTATTACAATTCCTGAGTCTCCTGCCATCTTGTGAGATTGGGAGTAAGCTCAGGTCTTGGGGTCTATGTCCTAGGACTGTGTATGCACTTGTGTGACTGGAGGCACAAAGTGGAGTCTGATAACTTCAGGGGTCCTCACTCTCTACCCTATTTGAGACAGTTTTTCTGCTTCCTGTGCCAGACTACCTGGCTCTCAAGCCTACAGGTCCCTCTTGCTCTGCCTCCCCCACCCCCATCTCCCTGTAGGACCTGGGATTACAGAGATCTACTTTATCCAGCTCTTCATGGGTTCTGGGGACTTGAATTCAGATCTTCACATTAGCACAGCCAGTGCTTTAAGCAACCGAGCCACCTACCCAGTCCCACTTAGGAATTTTCTTAAATGATTTTAATTATGTTTAATTATTTTAGTTATGTGGGTATGTGCACAAGTGCAAGTGCAGCTGTTTGTTTGTTCATGGGGGCAGTCATCAGATATCGCTTGGAGCTGGAGTTAGAGAGGCAGTTGTGAGCCACATCCACATCCATGTGTTTTGGGAATCAAACTCGGGTCCCATCTTCTCCAAGAGTGATAGTATCCACTCTTATGCTAAGTCACCTCTCCAGCCCTCCATTTGGGATTTTTTAATGAACACAAAGTACCAGGTGCTAGATTTACAGACAATAAACATTAGTTAAATGCGCTTAGCTCTCCAGAGTGGCTACATGTGGGACTTAGGGCTGGGCAATAGCTTACCCAGCAGCTCCAGCACACACCTGTCTGTTTAGAGCCGTCATTAACCACCTCCCAACAAAGATTCTTTTAGAATATAGTGCATAGGAGAAAATGAGAATACTGTACATTTGTAAACCAACTGTGTTACCAAAGATCAATGTGACCCTACAAGAAGCTAGCTCTAGAACAATCGCAAATGAATACTGTGTGGGGTCTTTTGTTCAGAGAATCCTATACTTGCTGAAAGAGCCTAAGTACCTACATCACCACCTATGGTCCCTCAGTTAGGAGGCTGAGACAGAAGGGACTGCCCTGAGTTGAGGTCAACCTCGAGTGAAGGGCTACAGAGTGGCTCAGTCAAGTGCCTGCCACGCAAGCATGAGGACCCGAGTTCAGCCCTGGGCATCCCTGTGTGGTGGCATGCACATTTAAAATCCCAGCTCTAGGAGGGGGTAGAGACAGGACCCCTGGGGCCTGTTGGCTGGCAGCCTAGCTGAATAGAGAAGCTCAGGTTCATAAGAATTACGCCAAAAAAGTTAAGGTGGAGGATGACTAAGGAAGACATCAACCTCTGGGCATGCTCACAGGAGCTAAATGGCTCTCTGTCCAGGAAAGGAAACAGCACATCAATGGTTCAGACACAGCAGCAGCTGAGCTCTTGGCGTGACCAGATATGGTGGCACAAGTTTTAACTCCAGTATTCGGGAGGCAGAGGCAGGAAGATTTCTGAGTTTCAGGCTAGCCTGGGCTACATGGTGAGATCTCATTTCAAAACAAAACAACTCAGCAAACACTTCAAAGGACTGATTTATTTTACAAAAGTCTACCTTGAGCCAGCTAATCCAAATACAGAAGGGTACAGCTTCAACTCGACGTTCATCTGTAGTTCATTCAAAGCCACTAAAAAGAAAGAATATTTTAGGAAGAAAGTGATGAAGTGCCAAGGCATCAGCTTAAGACGCTCTCCCCCTTGCATCCAGAACCACCGCCTGGGAAACCAGCCCTCCAGAGGGGTCTAGCTTTGTGTAAGCCAAAGACTTCCAACTCTCCCACACATTTTTTCCCTACTGTAACTTTAAATCACCTGATCATGTGGGCGATTTCCCAGTTAGTCTCTGCTGATAGTGGTCCTTCTATCTCAACACCTTTTTCAGTTACGGTGGCGATTTGAAACTAAAAGAAAACAAAACATGTAAATACCCAGTCTGGACAAAGGTTAATCCAGAGGGTCACTCCCTCATTTCAAAATAGAAGTAACAATTTGTAGTTTAGTGGGGTTTTTTTAAATAAAAATATTTATTTTTATTTATTTGTTTATTTATTTGTTTATTTATTGTGTATACAATATTCTGTCTGTGTGTATGTCTGCAGGCCAGAAG
>LOJH01049825.1:0-12788 GCA_001685095.1 Ellobius talpinus
GCACACAGGCTGACCTAGAATGCCCTCACTGTGCACACAGGCTGGCTTTGAATGCCCTCACTGTGCACACAGGCTGACCATGAATGTCCTCACTGTGCACACAGGCTGACCTTGAATTCCCTCACTGTGCACACAGGCTGACCTAGAATGCCCTCACTGTGCACACAGGCTGACCTAGAATGCCCTCACTGTGCACACAGGCTGGCTTTGAATGTGCTCACTGTGTACTCAGTCTGTCTTGAATGCTCTACACACTCTTAGGCTGGTCTTAACTGGTGCCAGATCCTCCTGTCATTCCTCCTAAGAGCTAGGATTATAGGTGAACCACCACTTCCTAGTTTAATAAACTATGTATTTTGAAATAAACATTAAAGTGCTTATCAGTTTGCTCATAAATACCTCAGTATATACCTTTACTATAAGGAAATAAGGGCTCTTTGAAATGTCATCATTTCTATTATTGTTATTTAAAAATGTTAATTCTATAATGTATATATAAGCATTCACTAAGTGCTCAAAATTTCCCAATTATGTTAATACATAATTGTATTATGTGTAGTAATACAGCTCTAAGCAGGAGGATTGCCAAGGGTGTGAGGCCAGCTTGGGGAACATAGCAAGGCCCTAGCTCAAAACAAAACAATAACAGTCAAATAAATAAATAAATATAAACAGAATACCTACTTTCATTAGCTCCTAAAAATTGTTGCTGCAGGCCATCAAACATGTCACTTGCTGCTATCTCCTGGGCTGGTGAGCTAGTGCTCTGGCCAGAAGACTGGTACGGTTTATATATCACTTTATATGGCTCCAAAGCTTGACAGCTGGGTCCTTGAGATGAACCAAATTGCTATTAAAAGATGACAAATAAAATTAAAAATTAAGATTTGGCTTTTCTTCCAAAAGTCCTCTACTAGGCACCCCCCTCCACCTTCCAAGTGCTGGAATTACAGATGTGCACCACCAGGCCTGGCTTATGCAATACTGGGGATCAAACCCAGAACCCCATGCATACTACCAGCTGACCTGCAACATCCCCAGCTCATGACCAAATAGTCATAGACATTTTTGCTCAAAAATAGAACCCACTGTTATTGAACAGTATGAATTGCTTTCTAGTTCTCTTGAGCATACAATGGAGTCAATTTCAAAAATAAAACTTAAGAATTGCAATGAGATTTGTACCACAATAGGTTATGATAATGTCACCATCTTGGGAACATAAAATATACACATGTTCAATAAATGAGAACATGTGATACCATCTCACATACAATAAATTTTTCAAAGAATAACATTTTCCAGAGATGAGGAGAAAATACCTACCTTTTAATGGACCCCCCCAAAAAAATCATGTCATCGAATGATATAGAACAGCAATTGCGAAAATGAGCCACTTCTTGCTTTTGTGAAATTCTAAGACACAGTATGTCCTGATGCCACAGTCAGTACACAGCATGTTCCCTTAACAGTCACCCCGTCTACAGCTGTGACACCACACAAAACAGGAACTGGATTACAAGTGTTAGATTTAAATTCAGTATGAAACTGAATACGAAGCCAAGGAAATTAAATGCCATGACCTACAGGAAATTGCTACTTTAAGAACAGCATGCTTCTGAGGGTGGCAGCCTCACAGAAGACATGCGGTAAACAAAGAGCTACACCTTTACCGTCTAAATGACTACTTCCCAAAAGCTTCTATTTTGAACATCAGGCTTGGCATCGCAATCACATTCGATTATAAACAGAAAGCTAACTTAGCAGGAACCTGAGTGAGCAGATTCAGAAAAACTGTTGTAAATCACTTTGCCATGCATCCACACACTTCCTTAAACACACAACCACCACCCAAGTACACGTATACACACTAATTCGTCAAAGTCAAATTCTCACAACACCTGAAACTTGTCTCTTTGAGGATCTGAAAATGTAACAACACCGGCTGCCTGCTTGTGAAATTCCTGCTTCTGACCACCGGTGTACGGCCTGAAGTCTTCAGGAAGGTGATACAAATCTGCTGGCTCGCGTTTACTTGGAGGGCTATAGCCACTTCCGCCCTCATCTCCGGCTTCTCCGGAATGGTGCCCAAGATGCTGGTCTTCAGTTTTACTTCGATTTTCTTCCCAGCCATTGCCACACTGTTCTCCAAAATATAAGCCCAGTACAGTCCTATTAGTCAAGAAGAGTAAAAAGCACTAAGATCTACCCAACCCACAGCAACACTGTGCTCACAATGGCACTCACATTCACAATGTGAGATTTGGGCAGTACATCACGCTCAATCCACTTCCTCTCCAGTTCCTCAGAAAGATGCAGTCTTGAAAAAAAAGCAAACTTTAGATCTATACTCTACCATATCAGGCCAGAAATAACACAAAGAAACCCAAAATTCTAGTATTTATTTTTCCTCCAACCTTAACCCAAAAGCTTCACAAACCAGTCTAAAGTTTACATTATTATCAGCAGAGAATCAAAGGAAGGTTTATGGAGTGGGATAAACAAGAGAAGGTGATTCCAGGTCCTTACTCTCCGGCTCTGCCATCCACGCTGCAGTCACAATCGTGGCACTCAGGAGAGGAGAGGTCATCATCCAGCATGTCGTGAGGGAGGTCTGTGAGGAGCTGCTGCAACTGAGTCAGGAGAGTCACATCAGGACCATGCTGCCTGACACACCAGACACACACAACCCATAGACAGAGACTTCCTACTCCTCCATTTAATGAGTTTCTTAAATTGCACATGAATCATGCTGAGGAGAGGGGAAAGCATGACAGCAGGACTAACGACTTTTCCTACAAGGGTGTCGGGTTTATATGCACACATCACAGCTGATGGATGCAGAGCAAACCCTAAATCACTGTACCCACTCGCGGTGTCGGGTTCCACAGAGCACACCTGCCTTTCAGGATCCCACCTCCCAGAATCAAGGAGGTGACAATGAGACGTCCCCCAGGAAATCTGAGTGGCCAGATGGGCTCTGTCCAGGTGGTGGGAACAGCAGCAACAGCAATGGCCTAGGAGCCGTTAAGCTCCACTAATGGGCTAGCTACTCTCTAGGGAGCGGATCTCTGCTCCTAACAGATGCAAAAGCATACACTAAAATTAACAAAACAAGGCTAATTTCAGTATCAATATACAGCTGCAGACTGACAGGAATCATAGGAGGGAAAGATAGATAACCCAATGCTTCCAGATTACAACAGCTTTAAAAATTTAGCTTATATATCCAGTTTAAAATACCAGACAATGATTTTTGTTCTCAAATGCTTTTAGACAGATCTGGGAGGAATATATGAGCAAAAACGAGACAGCTTTTGGCCAGCAGGCAATCCCAAGTCCTCTCCTGGTCTGGTCCTTGGAGAACATCAGACTTAGAAGCAGTTTTTGCCATTAGCTGTTGAGTGTGAGGCCCAAAGATTTTTTCCTGTGAGGGGAAGAACATCTTACCTGGCTTGGCAGATAAGCTGATTGATTCCCTGAGGGGAAAAAAAAAAAGAAAAGGCCTTTTTTGCTTTTGTGTGGGTGCTTTGCAACCCAGAGAAAGCCTGGAAACGTAGGTCTTTCTCTTCTAAGAGGACACACATAGGATGCTGCAGAGGCTGGCTTGTCTCTATATTAGAAGCTCTGCATTTTTAAAAAAAAATTAATTTTTTACTTTGTTGAAATTTAATGAATTATAAATCCCTTCAAACAACACAAGATGACATAATCGTGGTCAGCTGTTAAGCACTGGGTTCAGGGCTTTTTTTCCAAGACTCACCTCTTTTTCCCTTTCATAGTCTTCTTTGTCAAACTCTTCATCTTCGTTTTGTGTCTGCAGTGCTACACTGCCAAACTCCAACGACATGGTCCTCCTGGGGGTGGAGGGAGAAAGGTCACTCCCCAAAAACCAGTCATATGACAACAATTCATAGCAAAGAAAAAACGCAAAGAATCATTAAAACAGTGACCAGGCTTCCCGAGTGGCTAGAAGGTACTTACATCAGTAAGATGTCTGCAAACAGAAACTCAGAATGCTAACAAACTAGAAAGTCCGAACATAGAAATCTTAAGAATCAGCTCAACTGAAGCCTCAAGTCTATGCATTGAACACACACAGTAAAGGTCCTGGAGACTCTGCTCTATGCTCTGAATTCCACAAATACAAACTTCATGTTTTCCAAAAAGGAACTTCTCAGTTCTGAACTAGTGATTGTTACCCAGAAACTGTTTACACACCAAAAAGCTTAGGGTTCCAGGACTCCCTCTTCAGCAACCAGGGTCTGGCAAAATACTACAAGGACAAACTGTGGGCTATGCTAGCAGGAGGCTCCAGGGAAGCAACTGCTAATGCTAGACAGGCTTCTGATTATACACAGGGACCTAAAGTACCCAAATTCTAAATTATTGAATAATTCTGAACAAAAGAAAAAAAGGTAAGTATGTGTTACCAAAGGCATGGCTAAGACTGTCTTCAATCTAGGCTCCTCACACCAGGGACGTGTACTTTTGTGTGTGGTCTGAGCCACAACTCATTCAAGACAACTTCCAGACTGTAAAAAGTCATTAAACTGAGTCACATAAGTGGCATTTGGACCCAGCAACTCAAGTGCATTTTGCCATAATGAATAACTCCCTTTTGGTAACAGTTGCGAACTACATCACAAACTTCATAACTGTTACCCCCTTTATCATATCTAAGACACCCTGGATTGTATGATGTAGTCCCATTTGCACACTAAGAAAAAGAGACCAATTCAATTATGACACAACACTACTTTTAAAATACAGACTATTTTATAGCTGTTAAAATGTGAACCCAAAATTTGGGCTTTTAACCAGACATGGTATAAAACACATGCACAATCTCACTGGGGGATGAAAGCCTTGTCTCTCCCCAGGCCCTGCTGGAATTCTCTTGTAGATATCACAAAAATAGAAATCAGAATATGGTAACCTAAGCCAGCTGATGTGGTAAGAAGACACTACTCTTACATCTCTGGGTTCAGGTCATTGCTCCAAGCAGACATCATGCCTAGACAGAGTCTCAAGCGATGGAAACAGAGATATCCTTCAATCTATCACCCTAAAGATGTGGGGCAAAGTTGGGCCTAGAGAGTCAGCTCAGTGGCCAACAGCACTTGTTTCTTCAGCAGAAGACCCAGGATCCATTCCCAGTATCTACATGATATCTGTATCTTCAGTTCCAGGAGACAGGAGGTCCATTTCTGTCCTCCACAGACCCTGAGCATGCAAGTGATGCCGAGATAACCTTGCAGGCAAAAGACCCATGCACATAAAATAAAAATATATTTTTTAAAAACTGTATTAACACAAAAAACATCAGTTGTAAGCCAAATAGTATGTAACACAGAATACATTAACAAAGTCAAGAGTGCCAGGTGGTGGTGGCATATACCTTTAATCCCAGCACTTAGGAGGCAGAAGTAGGCAAATCTCTGTGAGTTCAAGGCCAGTCTGAGCAAGTTTCAGGAAGGGGGGGTGGGGGGCAGCTAAACAAGGAAGCCCTATCTCAAAAACAAACAAAAACAGTCAAGAGATAAAATTACAAAAATTGTAAAACTACTTACAAAACACCTATTAAAAGGAAAGTATCAAAAAGCATTTTTCCAAGAAAATGAGATGATAAGATGGGAAAATAGCATAAGAATTCATTTTAGAAAGAAATATAAATGCTCATTTAACAAGTCTGAGCTCAAGCTTGGGAGATGGCTCAGTGCATAAAAATTCTTGGCATTTGAGTTTGAAAACAAGATCAAATCCTCAGAACCGACATTACAGCCAGTCACATAGCACAGGCATCTGTAATTCCAGCTTCAGAGACTGTCCAGACGGTCATGGACCAGCTAGCATGCCCTACAGACTGGAACAGCAACAGAGACTGTCTCAAACAAGGCGGTAACCGAGGACTGACACCAGAGGCTGTCCTCTGACCTCTACACACATGGCATGGCACCAGCATAGCCATATTTACACATATAAATACACACAGATATAAACACACACACATCTCATACACATAGCAACATACAAAAACAGAGGTTAAGTCCATGAAGAATTCAGGAAGTTTAATGTAAGTAATAAAGTGCCACCTTCAACTACGGCATTGAAAACAGTCACACAACACTATGTTTTTCATAGCTTAATAAACTGCTGGTGAAATATGACCAGATAATCATGTTGAAAAGCATCAATACAAAATGAACATGTGCCCTGGGTGAATATGGCAAAATCATGCACTAGTACAAACAATGATTTACTCCCATATTTGACCATAGAGCTGAGCACTTTAAAAAAAATCATACATTACATGAATTGTGTGCTTTTTAAAATGCAGCTACTTGTTAACATTTTCATTCTAGCCAGGAACCTTTTTCTAACCCCAGTTACAAGAATATAAAAAGCATGTCCAGACTCAGACCAGACAGACCTCTGACCCAGCAACTCATTTTCTCGTTAGTATTGTCCCTGGTAGTTTTCTGGTGTCCCTGGTAGTTTTCTGGTCGTCATCAATCCCCAACACACACACACGTATAAATATTTCCAGAATCTTGCTTTTGTGACCAAACTTTAATGTATATTTTTTTCAAAAATATTTTAAATTATGAATGAATATAGCCACTGGGTCACAGGCCTTAGTGGAGTTGGAGTCACAGATGGTTGTGACCAATGCAATGTGGGTGCTAAGAAATGAACACACATCCTATGACAAGAGCACTGACAAGCTCTTAACCACTGAAACGTCTCTCCAGCCGCGGTAGAAAGGACCTTTAGATAGACCTTAAAGGATGCAATATGGTTGTAAGCAATTAGCACTGAAGGTCCTCATTCAAAAACCTGGACTCCAGCAGCTATGCAATCTTAAACTGCTTCCATTTCTTTACTAATGAAACAGGGTAAAAACAGCATAGGTGTGAGAAAGGAGTGGCTGTAACTGCCTGTGGGAAAGTTGACGTCTCCGAGATGAGGACCCCGCCCTCCTCTAGTCACCTGCCCATCAAAAGTCCATTCTGCGCCCTTCCAGAGCGCTCGTCTTATTACTCTTTGCTTGTGGCTTCAAACTTCAGCCTTTACATAAAAAACAGTCGCGTATTATGAAGCTATAAGGTGAGATTCAGCTTAAGTCAGACCAAAAATCATAACTACAAGGGTAAGTGCCCTGGACGTTAGGAAACCGTACCCGCTCGCTAGCTTACACGCTAGCTTCTCTTACAGAATGGAAACAGCCAAAATGCAGCAGGTTGTTTCAGACACTTTCAAGTGTTGTTCGGACTACAAAGGGCACGGAGAAGCAACTGGTGGAGGGGGCAAACAGCTGTAGGCAGAAATGATGACAACCTCTGGCGATTCGTGGACCGATAACAGCTTGGACAAACCAGGGTGGGCAGAGGACAGCAACCCTAAAATACAGGAAGCCCCCCTCCACCTAGTGTACTCACTCACGCAGCACCCTTACCAAAGAGCTGGGCCTGGCGCCCAGGAACCCGGGGGGCGCACGGGTCTGCGGGTGCAGTGCTGGGGCCAAGGGCCGGGCACGGAGCCAGCGTGCACAGTCGCCCCGGTGCAGAAGACTCGAAGGCGGCTCCCGATCCCGCAGCAGTCCGCCCGGCCGTGACACTGCAGTCACCGATGGCCCTCCAGCAGCCCGCTACCCCTACTTCCAGCCTGAGAGCACCTTCCCGGTACAACCTAGCCCGCGAACCCCGCCACTCGATGAGCAGCCACCTCCTCCAATCGCCGCCGCCGTTTGCCGGGCCGGCCGACTGGGCGGAGCGACAGGGCGGAAGACCCGCCTCCCACATGGTCGGTTGAGAGGTCGTCCGCAGTTGCCAAAGCGCGGTTGTTCGAAGAGGGCGCCAGTAGCGGCGGGAAGCTCCCCGGAGTCCCATTGGAGAAGTCGTAGGCCAATCAGAAAAGCCCTCTGAGAGGGCGGGCTTACGGTTGCCTAGATACGGCGGAGCGTGTCCCCTTCCAGAGGTAAGCGAGTACACTTCGTTTCCGCCACCCCCAAACTCTTAGACGTTTCGTCCCACTACCTGCTTTGATGGTTGTTAAATTTCAAATAAGTTATATTCAGACTTGACTTGTTTAAATTTGTGTTTCTTTACTGATAAGATTGTACCTGCTCCCTGGTGCCTCTTCACTACGTACTTGAATTCCCTTGGATGTTAGCCTATCGTTAAATCCCATTATAGCATTGAACTTGGAAGTCACAACCACATTGAATAAATCTCATTTTTGCTTTCCACGTTTGTCTCCCTTGATTTGCTTATTGAGGATGGTGGCTGGACCTATCATGGACACAGGTTGTAGCCCCTGAGTTCTGTTGCAATTACGGTCTCTGACTTCTTTGGTAAGAAGGGTCCCAGTGAATACCAAGAACTTGGTAGTGTAGATTACCACATCCTTTTAAACTTTGCACCAAATGGAGTAAAATACTGGTCCAAGGCCTTCCAAATGTGCCTAGTTTTGCTCTGCCAACAGCCACCCCATCCTTGAAATGCCTGCAGTGACCCCTCAGCTGGGCATCTGATACAGAATGAGTGTGATCCAGAGAAACAAGACTGAACTTCTCCAGAATCGCTGCCGTTTAGCCTGTGCTGATTTTCACTTCCATCGCCCCTCCTTCACTGCTCAGCCCTCAGGACACACTTCACTTAGGGGAACTGGATTTGGCTACACACACACACACACACACACACACACACACACACACACGTACACAGTGTGCATACCTGCTCCAAGAGAAGATGGGTCTCTTTTTTGTTGTAGTCAGTTATTATAGGTCAGTTTCACTCAGAACAATATGAACATCTGGAGGTGTTTACTTAAGCATTTATCATCATGCTTCATGGCCTATGCTAGGCACTCAAAACAACCGTGTTATTGGTGAATACAGGAAGGAATGAGCAAATAAAGGAAGATACTGGGTCCAGAATAGATCAATGAAAGGCATTCAGGTAAACGGCATTTATTGAAGGTGAATCAAGGTTATCTGCTAGTTATAAGACTTGGGCACACTTCACAACCAAACTATGTCTAGTGTCCCAGGCTGTGGTGCACAGTGGATTACTATAGCAAGTGGAATACTATGGCAAGACAAGAGGAATAGTTTGCTCCTTTGTTGAGATATGTACTTTTCCTTCCAGAATTTCTGTCCTCTAGCGTACTCAATCGAGAGCTGCCATGAAGTTCTGTTGGGTCCACCTGCTTTTGTGTGCCCTCACGCAAGCAAGTGTAACTTTCCCAGCTCCTGCTCATTCATTGCTTTTGGATGCTGGCCAGAACCCACATCTGTTTTCTCTGGGACTTGGAGCGTTTCCACTCTTTCTCTCAAGCTCCCCTCCCCAACATCTGGCTGCCAGTCCACCGTGTAGTTGGCCTGTACTCCAACTTAACTCAACTACCATGGCTTTTTCTCCTCCTCTGGGCAGCTACAGCGATTTATTGCTTGCCTGCCTTGGGCTTTTCTTTGACCTCTCGTACAATTGTCCTCAAGCTTCTGTTTGAGTTCATTCTTAGATTCTATTACTAAGGAGACTAAGAACCCCAGGAGGGAACCCTGCTTTCTCTGGAATCCCTCTGCTGTGCCCTGGGAAGCCAACCTTTAAGAAAATATCAACAAGCCTCCCTCACTCTGCCTTCAGTCAGTGAAGAAACCCAGCAGATCAGGGGCAGAGCAGGAAAAAAAGCAGGTTATTAATGTTCTTAGTAGTCCTCTCCTTTGCATCACCAGGAACAGCTGTGACCCCCAGCCCACCCCAGGACTGTCCACAGCTCCTGCATGCAGCCATCAGCTCTCCTCCGGGCTCTGTAACTGCTCTCACCCTCTACCTTCTACTGAGCCCTAGGGCACTGTATTCTATCGTGGTTTCTCTCTACTTTAAGCAAATCTTAAATACCCTTTATTAATCTCTCCTCACATTACCCAGTTCGAGGGAGCCATCTGTTCCTGCCAAGACACTGATCCACCACACATATGCTAACATTTCCAAGTCCCAAATACCAGACTTATATTGTCAGTTGTCACAAAGCAATATTCATTTATTTTTTAGAAAAGTCATTTACAGATATTTATAGGCAAAGGAACCACCATTTTAAAATAGAGGTTGAGAATATGAGATTAAAACAGCATGCAGACATCTCTTCCATCTTTCGGGCGTGTGAACAGTGTCTTTAGTACCTGGAAGTGCAGTACTTGCTTCCCTAGCTACGACACCACGTGAGTTCAGTGCTGGCTGCCCACATGTGCTGCTCACACCATCAGTGTGCCCTGCACCTGGAACTCCTGCTGCCCCAGTCTGTGTTCATCAGCTGGAAGGAGACTGCAGTCCTGTCCTGTCTCTGATGCAGGTTCCCTACGTGTTCCTAGCACTACACTGATCCCTTTTATGAAGAAAGATGATGAAGACCCAGATATAGGGGGAAATCAATGAAATATACATCGTTTTCTAGCTGCGGAAGGAAACCAATGTGAGAAGTCAATGGCAGCAGAAATAAAACGGTGAGCTGTTACACAAAAACGTCAGACTTCAATGGACTTGATTTCTGATGATTTCTATCCAAAAGAACTATCCCATATTGTACTTAAAACTTACCAAATATATCATAATCACAAAGGTTAGGTTGTATCTACTTAGCCAAAATCAAGTGGTATTGAGATAACTATCCAGAAAACTCAGGATTAATCTCTGTCTGTCTGTCTGTCTGTCTGTCTCTCTCTCTTCCTTTCTCCCTCCCTCCCTCCTTCAGTAATGACCATGTCATCATGTCTTTATATGCAAATGCAAGTAAGAACTGACTGAAACATTTCTGCTATTACTAAAAAAAACCAGATCATCAACATTACCTGCTTAATACTAAAACACTTGGGGTCAAACTACGTGAGTGATGGTTTGCTGAGACCCTTTATCAGTAGAGCATAGACACAGAATAAAGGGAAAGTCTAAATGTTTACCCTTAACTACACAAGCTGCTTATCAGTAGTAACTTCTAACACGGGAACAATTATGTTAGGATGGCAGTGGACCTCAGAGTGTACCTCTGAGCTCTCTCGTCTCATAAACAAGAAAACTGGACAGGTTTAGCACCCTGCCAAGAGCCGCAATGATGAGCAGTCTGAGCCTAGAGCTTCTGGGAATTCATTTCACCACCGGTTTAACCCTTGGGCTGTGTGTGGCAGGTCTTTCCAAGCCCTTTGCCCCATGTGTTTTCTCACTCTGCATTTTGTCTGATCGCAGGTAGAGAGGGAGACAGGACACAGAGAGAGATGACGCTAGGATCCAGTGGCAGCCAATCAAAAGGAAAGTTTGCTATACTTTAAATTACCTCCTGTCCTCTCCATAAGAATGGAACGAACCAGTATGGACTGAGCATGAAGGACACTGGTTTCGTTTGCCACCTTTTATAGCCATATACTCAAAATCAGAAATAACCAAGAGATTTGGCTTCATGAACTTGTCTCATGCTGCATATGAACCATTCAGATGGCAAAGACTGAGGAACACTGGCAGGTGAATTGGGGCCCCAACCTTTTAATCAACAAATGAGACAGAATGAGGACACCATCAATGGCTGTTGCTTCCATATGTCCACAAGCATAGATGCAGTCTGAACTTGGTGTCTGTGTCATATGTACAGTGCCACCAAACAGAAAATGGAGTAAAGCCAACACTGTTTATCAAATTGCTTCCTCCTGCTTTTATAGTAAGGAAAAACTAACGTTTTTGGCAACTAGTTCTGTAGCTATAGAACACAAAAACTCTTGGAACTAATCTCCCCCATATGAAAATGTCCCCCAGCTTATCAAGTTGAAGGCACATACCACTGCCTGAGCAGTTCAAGTTGTCTTTAGCATATGAAATTGTACTTGTGCTTTTAATCAATGCAATGTGACCTTTAAAAAGTGACCTCCGTGCATATGGATAACTCCTTTTCAAATGGATCAAAATTCTTCTTCTCTGATTTTCATATTCAGAGTGTATTTTATTAGTTCTCTGTTTTATAAAAGACATAGTCCATGGTGGTCTCAGAAAGACGTTTCACAGTCTGTCCTGTTTTCTCTGGAGAAAAGGTTTGCGTCGTCATTGTTCCCAAAAATAAAGGATATTCTTCCGACATCGCTGCCACGGGGCCTGGGGTTGTCATTTCTTGGAATGCAAAAGTCCCGGGTTAGTATCTTTTCTTACTGGTTGTTTAAGGCTTACTTCACTTCCAGAAGAGATGATTGGCAAACTATTATCCATATGGTATTTGATAAGGTGGCCAATATCATCAAACACATGGTCCTTGGTCCTCACCTGGGAAAGGAAGCATAAGTATATTTGGGTTGAATACTAGCAGCTCTTCTGAAAGATGTAAACAATTGTGTGGGGGGGAGTATATCCCTAGAGTAGATATTTTGTGGAGTAAAGAAAAGGTGGCTTTTAATTCTATCTGATTGGAAGTGTCACCCCAGCCCCTGGCATTCATCCTTGGGGTGCCAATGGAGCAGAAAGCTCCATCTCAAGCCCCCTCCCCCTGGAAGTTGCCTTGGTCCAGACTTCACCTCTGGAAAAACCCACCAAGCACTGATCCCTCCCCAGGGAGGGTCAGGACCACTTCCACAGGCTGTTTAGGCTGCCCGAGAAAAAGAACACATGGTCTTGGGTTTTGCATGGTCCCTCCATCTGTCTCTCTTTTCCCCTTGCCTTGCTCTCCTGGCCACCCGGGAATGCAGCAGTAAATGTGGGCATCTTTTATTTGGTCTAATTTGGTCTGATTGGAATTATTTGCGTCGGCGGAGA
>LOJH01049826.1:0-12788 GCA_001685095.1 Ellobius talpinus
CTGTTGACGGAGGCTGTGGGACTGTTGATGGAGGCTGTGGGACTGTTGACAGAGGCTGTGGGGACTGTTGATAGAGACTGTGGGAACTGTTGGTTGATGGAGGCTGTGGGACTGTTGATGGAGGCTGTGGGACTGTTGATGGAGGCTCTGGGGACTGTTGACGGAGGCTGTGGGACTGTTGAAGGAGGCTGTGGGGACTGTTGACGGAGACTGTGGGACTGTTGACGGAGGCTGTGGGACTGTTGACGGAGGCTGTGGGACTGTTGATGGAGGCTGTGGGACTGTTGACAGAGTCTGTGGGACTGTTGATAGAGACTGTGGGGACTGTTGATGGAGGCTGTGGGACTGTCAGAGATGCACTGAGTCTATAGGGCATTTGGCTTGTAGGACGAACGTGAGGTGGATGTTCTTTAAAGCAGCATGTTGGGTGCTCAGTTGATGGGGAAGACTTGGGATGCTCATTTGAATTGTGACTTGAGTGCCGTATTAGAAAAGTGTATCTCTGGGTGTATCTGTGAGGGCCTTTCCCAAGAATCTTAAGGTGGCATATCATCTCTGAAAGTGGGTGGCCCCACACTTGGACCCTAATAGAATAAAGGGAGGAGAAAGAGAAACCCTTGGTGTAAGCATGTGTCCTCTCCCCTCCCTCCTTTAATGAGAGGCGCACACAGGAGTGGGAACAAATAAACCTTGCATTGAATTGTGTCTACAGATACTGTGCTCACGGCTGCGGGACACAACCCTCAGGGAGCTCTTTCCGCTCTACCTCTCGGTTATCTGATGTATATGGAGGTTTAGATGAAAGTGTCCCTGCATAAACTCATGCATTTGCACTCGAACGCTTGATCTGGGCGGCACTGTTTGGGGATGCTTAGGACTGTGGCCTCGCTGTAGGAAGTATGTCACCTGGTACGTCTGCCATGGTGTCCCGCCATGCTGTATTCTGATCCCTCTAGAACTGTAAGCCCAAACAAGCCCTTCCTTTCATAAGCTGACATGCTCATGGTGTTTCACCACAGAAAAGTTCCTGACACAGGTGTCTGCGGCTCTGCCCTTGGCCCTCAGCTTTCCCCTGCAATGCACACAGTGCTTACGACTTCCAGGAAGCTGGTCCTGTCATCTTCTAAACACCAAGATTCATCATGTCTGTTCCCCTGCGGCCTCTCCGCCTAACATCTCAGATCTCCGCCTAACATCTCCGTGCTGGCCTTCCTAGGGAACACAGCCCAGCCAAGGTCTCTGCCAGCTTCTCCTGGCCTCCAGCTCTCCCTCATCCTCTTCACCCAATCAGGCGCTGTCTGCGCTGGGGTTGCTTGAGCTCTGGGTGGTGGGGGAAAATCCGTGATGATTTCTCCCTAGCTGATGCTTCGCCTTCTCTCCTGGGACTCCAATGACACATACTGTTTGCTTGGAGCGGCCTTACTGCTCGCCAACAACGCATGTTGTGTGCTTGGGGTGACCTCGCCGCCCCGTCAGGCTCTCCTCTCCGCATCCGTCTTCCTCCTCCTGTTTCTGCTTCTCTTCCTTGGTTATTTTTTATGTTTTGGATATTTTATGTGTCTTATGTGTTACTCTATGCCAGTAATCAATCACACCCATGTATTCTTCACCGCCGACACTGTCAACCCTAAAACTCGAATTTAGGGCTTGAAGGAGATGGCAAAGTTGGCAAGGGTGCTGCCGCCAAGGCTGACCAACTGGGTTTGAGCTCCAGGATCCACGTGACACAAAGAGAACTAAGTCCTGCAAGTCATCCTTTTTAAGGGGAGAAAAAAGATGGTCTTGAATTACAATCCTCCTCCTGCCTCAGCCTGCTCAGCCCCTGAATTCCTGGACTGAAACCATCCACCCAGCTTCTTCTTTGCTTCCTAGGACTTTTTTTTTTTTTAACTTCTCCATTGCAGATCTGCTTATGCCCCGTGCTGAGACTGAGCCACGGCCTTGTTTTCCACTGCTGCGCTACAGCTCTGCTGTCATTATTATTATTTTTTATCCTGTTATGCACCGCGGGTTGGCCTCAAAATCAGGCTCCTCTGCCTGTGTCTCTTGAGTGCTGGGATTATAGCTGTGTGCGAACACGTTCAGTTATGACTGTCAATTTTTTTTTATTAGATGGCAGAGGCTGCAAATTTTGGGTATTTTTGTGTCTGTGTAAACCTTCGGCATTGTTCCGGAAAGCAGTTCCTTGGGAACCAATCCATCCTTTCCAGTCTTGTTTTCTGATTTCTCAGGCAGGACTGGAATGCTCACTTAGGACTAGTTACTGGTTACCGAACATCTCAAGCCGCCCTGCCCCGGGTCGAAGGAGCAGCAGTTCTGAGGTCTGGCTGGTGGGAAGGCACCGTTTCCAGGCCCATGTGAGCACCAGGCACTGTGCTCCGAACCCTTCTAACGGTTCTTTGACCCTTTAAAAACAAATGCATTGGTCAGGCACGGTGGTGCATGCCTTTAATCCCCAGCGCTTGGGAGGCAGAAGCGGGTGGATCTCTGTATTCTAGACCAGCATGGTCTACAAAGAGAGTTCCAGGACAGTCAGAACTGTTACAAACAAACCATGTTTTGAAAAGCAAGCAAACAAACAGAAAAACCAAACAACTTGGTGACTCCTCAGGTCAATGCACCTGCTGCCAAGCCTGGTGATCTAAGTTCGATCCTCAGGACCCACAAGGCAGAAGGAGAGAACCGATTCCAGCAAGTTGTCCTCTCAATTCCATATGCACGTCTTAGAACACACACACACACACACTCACACCGCACATAATAAATATATCTACTTTTAAAGGGGGAGGACTTGAAACCAGCAACAGGAAGTTGACTACAGGGGAACTGGGGACTTGGTTGGTAACCCGCCTGCTGCACAGGCCTGAGGCCCTGAATCTGGGGAAAGCCTGGCTGGGCAGTGAGTCTGCTGAGGCGGCAGAGATGGGATCTCAGTGGCCAGTCAGTGCCTAGCTGAGGTTTGGTGAGAGAGCTCAGTGTGAAGAGCGCTCAAAGAAGACACCTTACCTTGACCTCAGGGCTCTGCCAGCACTCACACACACACCTGCATGTGTATTCATGTGCTGTGCACACACAACAAACAGGAGCATACTCCACAGGCTCTCCCATAGACACTAAATAAATAATTGAACTAATTAAAAAACCAACACAAACCCACCGCATCGTGTGTTTCTGGCCAGAAGTGACCATCAATTGTCAATGCCTCCTGAATCTACTAAGCTCCTACCTCTCAGACATCCAGATTCTGTCACCTCTTGCTGGGTGACGCCCATGGGCACCCAGAGCTCGGGCTCAGGTCTGCTCCGGTCCTCATGCCCAGACTCATGTCCTCATGTCCTCATGCGTCTTTCCAGACTCCAGACCCCAGCAGCCGTCTCCCAGCTTTCAGGCCCTCCCCTCATTTCCTTTGCTTTCATTTCAAACCCGCCAGCCTGCCATGGCCAAGCAAGCTGAACAGCTTGTCATTCTCCAGGGGGTGCTCCTCTTCGGCAGTCAGTGTTCACAAAGCTCTTCCTGCCAGGAGCTCTGGCCTCCTCTAACCTTTTGCTTCTTCTCTGGCCTCAGCAAGGAGGGTGAGGCCCAGTCCAGCACTCCCTGCTGGAGGGAGGGGAAGGCCTCCAGTTCACTCTGGCTCTTCATGTCAAGCCTGTGAGGTAGACCAGAAGACTCATGGCGGCATGAGGCTCACCCAGCAGCAGAGGTGGCCAGGACACCTGCCCTCCTCAGCTCTGCCAGACACACAGGTCACTACCCCAACCCAGTTTACAAGACAAAGAGGTTAGGAGGTCTTCTTGGCTCCATCTATTACACGCTTACCCATGTAAACCATACCGTAGAATGAATCATGACCGTATTTCAAACCACCTGTCTATGAGTGCCAGGAAACTGAGGCCCAGTGGCGGGTTACAGGGTCAGGAGTTATCTGGGCTCAGCGTCAGTGACAGAGCTTGCTGGAGGCCCAGTACCAGTTCCCAGTACCATTCCTCTGGTTCAGCAAGGAGTTTGCCTCTGAGCGTCCCGCAGGCTGGCCTTTTATGATGGAGTCCAGAGTTTCTCGTTGTCTGGTGCATTTCCAGAGCTCGGAGCCCACTAACAGAGAGAAGAAGGGTCACCCTGAAATGGTCACATACTCCAGGAGGAAAGGAAGCTTCAGGCGAGCAGAGAGCCCAAGGTCAACCTGAGGTCAAACACTGTCCAGCCTAATTATTCATTAACCAAACAAGTCAGGGCACCGAGTTAATGGCCTGTGGAAAGCTGGGGAAATTCTTCCTGGGAAGGCAGAAGGGTCTGCAAAAGAGGGAAGCCTACATGTGAGGTCTGGCTGGTGGGAGAACAGGAAATGATACAGGGACCATCCATAGTGACCCAGAGTGATCTTGTCTGTGGCGGAGGTTGAAGGAGTCTAGTTGGTGACTTGGCCTGGAGGGGTTGCAGAGACCAGCAGATTCTGCCCTACCCTCACCTCCCCCACCCCCCACGCAGCACAGAGCCTGTGGCATACTTTGTCTCTTTGAGTTGGTGGCAGCAAGCCAATCCCTGTCCACATCAGGGATTTCTGCAGAGTCGCTGGTCTCCCTGAACCTCCTGTCTTTAGCACATGGCTCCCCAACTATGTTTGTGGACTAGTGTTCAGACAGGGCCAAAGAGAGGCAAGCTATGACTGGGGGTCCCAGGAAGGGCCGGGGGGGCGGGGGCCGGGGGCTTGTCCTGGAACCTGCGCTGCTGGGGATCTTGTTCACTGGGATGGGGCAGAGGATGAAGAGAAGGGGTTGAAATGAGGTGAGATCTGGGGGAGCAGGTAGGCAGGAGAAAACAAAGTTAGAGACGGAGTCCGGAAAACATGAGGCCCAAGAGATTGGGACCCCCAAGGTGGGTGTGGGAATGAAGAACGGGCTTCCTTAGAAAGTGGCAGAAACCCCTCTCAAAGGATACTATGGGGGGCCCAGTTCCCTGACCTTGGAGCTGAGGCAGGCCTCATGTGTGCACATGTGTGATACCAAGTTCGGGTTGCCCCGTTATGACACGTGGGGTCCCAGGAAAGGGGGTAAGCGTCTCCCCTCAGGGTTTCTTTAGCTGGAACCTGCCTGTAAGAAGAAGCTGCTGAAAGGCCATGGCCCCGAGCTGTTTTCTACTCAATGTGGCAGGTGGGGTGTGTGTGGCAGGTTAGTCTAGGGGTCACAGCCCCCTCTCTCCAGCTTGCTAACTTGGGAGCTGATGGACAGCATTCGACAAAGAGAGCTTTTGTTGAAATGCAAACAAACCTTCACAGCCCCGTCCTGTTCTGGGGTTTGAGAATGGAGTTCTACAGGGGCACCCCTTCCTGGTCTCAGGCTTGGCCTCATGGGACAGTCTTGGCCATGGGGATGATGGGGTACCTGGCCCTTCTCTAGTTTGTCTCAGGCTGAGAGATGAATCGGACCCTGTCTGGGGTCCACTGTTAGAGTCCTGCTCAGGTCAGAAACCTTAACTGGCAGGAAAGGGGACCTGAGTCTTTTGCATCTCCCTCTCCACAGGATGGGGCAGTGGGGGTGGCAGCAGAAACCATAGCCAGAAAAACTTCAGTGACAGCTTAGGGTGGGACTGCTCCCCACAGAGGCGGGAGGAGGGGCTGTTTGTTCAACACTGAGAGGCCCCTGGAGGTGAGATTTCAAAGCCTTCACCATTTGTTAGCCTTCTCTGGGCCCCAGCTACATTCCAGACCTGAGGGGGTCCTGCCCCTAAGAAAACCGGGAGAATCGAGTTACAGCCCAGCTGTGGAGCCCTGCCCAGCGGACAGTCTGGTTTCTGCTCCTGGCAATGGTCCACCTCCCACCCCCTACCCGCAACTGACTGCCACTGCTTACTTAGACTCCCTACTCAAGATAGAAGAGATGTACCCGGCTCTCCAGATAACACTGTCTGGGATTCCCCCAACCCCCAGGGCCTGGAACACTTGTCAGACTGCGGGTCTGACCTCTCCCTAGTCAAAGCTGCCAGGTATTTGGAGGAGGGAGAGGGTCTGGGCTGGCTTCTTTTTAAAGATCCAACCATACTTTATTTTACTTACTTACTTTTTCAGACAGGATCTCACGTAGCCCAGGCTGGCCTCCAATTTGACCTTGACTTTCTCATCCTCCTGCCTCCACCCTTTCCATCCCTGGCAGTGGTGGCACTTGGTGTGTGCTGTCTGTCCCCTGTGCTTCTCTAACTGTCAAAGTGCTCGAGTGAGCATTTCTGGGGGAATCTATATTGTGGGGAGCCCTACTGGGCTGAGGAGTGCAGTCTACCCTAGCAGGGGTAACTTAGAAACAACTCTTGACTTCCTGCATGGCGACCCTTGGCCTGGAGACCAAGCATGCCCATATGCTCCAAGTGCCCGGCATGGAAGATTCCGACCTCTGCTGTCTGCTGGAGATGACTGGCTAGCGGTAGCATATTCTGGATTGACAGGGCAGGAATGTGGTGTCGTGCTGACAGGGAGCAGTCCTTAGTAGACACAAGACCTTGGGTGTCAGGCCCAGCACCCACGTGGTGACTCCCAACAATCTGTGATTCCAGTTCCAGGGACTCTGATGACCTCTTCTGACCTTCTCAGATACCATATATGGTACATAGACATACATGGAGACAAAACACCCGTACCCATAAAATAAATAAAATTAATTAAAAAACAAAAAGACAAGACTCCAGGTTCAAGACCCAGGCCACAAGAGCACCCTCAGCTAGTGGGGGGGGAGGCGGTGCTAGGGTCAGGGAGAGGCAGGACCAGCCTTGAATCTTACTCCTGCTCGGCCTCCATCTACTCCACAAGCACAGGTCTCAATGGAGGGGGATGCTTAGGCAAGAGGGAGCATGGAGGATTTGAGACAGCCGGTAGTGACAGCACAGACAAGGCTGTCTTCCCCAGGCCTGGAAGCAGTGACACTTCCAGGCAAGGTGGCTTTCTGCCTGGGGACAGCATGGGGGATGTCCCATGGAGCTGAGAGGGCAAAGAGGGAGGAGAGCCACCCCAAAGCAGCCAGATGAAGTGGGGATATGTAACCCAGTCTAGCAAAAGGTCACACTGCAGAAAGCAATTCTGTGGACATGAAGCCCTCAAACAAGAGTACCCACAGGACCCAGGACCAGCTCTGGGCCGCAGGGGGGAGGGGCACTGAACTTGAGCCTGAGTGCCTGGGAAAGGGAACACACCTGGGCTTGGCCTCCAACTGAGAAGCAGGTTTGTGGACTCCAAGGTAAGGCTGCCAGCTCCTGGGATGTTCCCCTAAGGCCTGTCCCTCTCGCTGGCTCCTCTCCATCAGCTGTGGTATTGTTTGTTATTTCCAGACAGAGACCCGTGTATCTTTGACTGCCCCAAACTTGCTGTGTAGTGGAAGAGAACCTTAAAGTTCTCACGTGTTTGTGTGAGAGTGAGGACACTCATGCACCACAACTTGTGTGTAGAGGTCAGAGGGCGCCTCAGGTGCTGGTCCTCGCCTTCCATTTTGTTTGAGGCGTTGTCTTTCTTGTCAATCAGCTCTGTACCCTCACCCAGAGCCTGGATTCGCAGAGGTGCTCAACCTGTGAGTTTCAAACCCTTCGATAACCTCTATCTCAAAACTATTTATGTAATGATTCACAACAGTAGCAAAATTACAGTTAGGAATTAACAACAAAAATAATTTGGTGGTTGGGGGATCACCGCAACATAAGGAACTGTATTAAAGGATTGCAGAATTAGGAAGGTTGAGAACCACTGCTCTAGAGCAGTGCTGGGATTTCAGGCGTGTGTACTGCTGTGTCCAGTTCTTCGGTAGGCTCTGAGATTCGAACTCAGGGAATTAGGCTTGTTTATGAGCACTTTCCCACTGAGCCGTCTTCCCAGCCCTCCAACTTACTTTTTGAGGCAAGGTTTTTTTCACTGAACCTGGAGTCCAGTCAGCTAGATTGGCAAGCCAGTGAGCTCTGGGGATTCTCCTGTCTCTGGCTCTCAGACCTGGGATTACAGATGCCATGACACCTGGATTTTCTGTGGCTGCTGGGTACTCCTATGTGCCAAGAAGCCCTTTACCAACCAAGACACCACCCGTGCACCTAGCCTTGAATTTCTGCCTGCTGGGATTACAGGTACATACAACCATGCCCATTTTATGTCACACTGGGGATGGAACCCTGAACTACGTGCCAAGCACCCTGCCAGGATCCCCCAGACCTCTCACTGTCTTCACTTGCTAGATGCCACCCAGACTGTGCTATAGAGTCAGGGTGGGGCGAGTCAGGAATCATGTCTGGGTTCCCACAGATCACTGGGGTTGTCTGTGCCAGGCTGGAAGCTCTGGGGTATGGCAGAGTCAGTCACATTTTGGCACATTCCAGAGCTTTCTGTTAGGAGCAGCGTGGTCATTTGGGGTCATCAGGGTAGACTGGGTTTGGTAGCTCACAGCCTAGGAGAAGCTACCGGCCAGTGCTACCAGGGGATTACAGACATGGAAGACAGCGCAGTGGCAGAAGTGGGGAGGGGACACAGAGGGCAAAGTGGCAGAATTGGGGAGGAGATGTGGGGAGGAGACACAACTTTTCCCTTTTCCCGGTCTTTGATCATCTGCTAACATCAAGACCTTTAAGCCATCTACTAAGTCTTTTTTATGTATATTTAACTTTTAGTTGTGTGTGTGCAGTACCTACAGAGGACAGAAGAGGGCACCAGATCCCAAGAGCTGGAGCTGCAGGCAGTTGTGACGCTGTCCCACCTTGGTTCTGGGAACAGAATTAGAGTCCTCTTCAAGACCAGAGTCTTCCATATGAGCAGTGCAAGTATTTAGACCCTGAGCAATCTCTCCACCCCCCTGCTAACTTCTTTTTACCACAGAATGTGACATGTACAGGTTTTAGGGAGCCTGGGTATGAGGGTTTATTATTGTTTTACACGTTGCATAAATGTGCTGGAATTGAACACAGGTCCTTAAGCATGCTAAGCAAGCTACACCCACAGCCCTGTTTTTTTGAGATATGGTCTTGTTATGTAGCCCAAAGTGACTTCAAGCTCACAATCCTCCTACCTCAGACTCCAGAGTATTGGGATGACAGGTGGGCATCAACATGCCTGGTCTCTGGTGGCTGATTTTCTCAAGATTCTGCTGGGTACCATCAGTGGGATCCTTCTGATGGTACCTGAGCAGGACATGGTAACCTGCTTATGATTTTGTTGACTTCAGAACAGAAGGCAGGATTCTGAGTTCAGGGCCAGCAATTTAGGAGACTATTTGATTTTTTAAAAAGAAAAGAAAGGCTAGAGGCAGTGGTACACACCTTTAAAATTCCATCTTGGAGCTTGACAGCGGTGGCACATGCCTTTAATCCCAGCACTTGGGAGAGCAGATCTCTGAGTTTGAGGCCAATCTGGTCTATAGGACAAGTTCCAGGACAGCTAGGGCTACACAGAGAAACCCTTCCTCAGAAAAACCAAAGCCAAATAAATAAACAAACAAACAAACAAACAACAACCAAAAAAAACCCCAGAAAACAACAAAAATTCCAGCTTGGGAGAGAGAAAGAGCTTGAGATCTGTCTGGTCTAAACGTTTCGGGACAGTAAGGGCTATGCAGGTGAGATGCTATATCAAACAGACACAGCAAAAGGCTGGGGGACTACAGCTCCGTCAGAAGGGTGCTTACTGAGCACACTGAAGGCCCTGACTATCCCAGCGACAGTGTCACTATCGGCAATCGCAAAAAGCTGCAGCTCCCAGAGGCCACTGGGGGCAGGGACAAGCCCTGGCTACAGGCTGCAGTCCCAGTCAAACCAGGCATTCCGGGCATCAGAGGGACTTCCTGGCAGAGGCGAACCCAGAAAAAGTTACGGCTGTGCCGAGTCCCCCAGGCCGGCAAGAGGGAGGGTGGTGATGTCTGGGGAATGGAAAAATTTCTCCAAGCCAGAAGCCTGCTCCCTGGCCTGGCCTCCCTAGCACCCCTCTACAGACATTCTGGCCTCCCTCTACAGACAGCTGTCCCTGTCCCTTCAGGTGGTGGCCCAGTGGGTGGGTCGCTTCTGACTTGGGAAACAGGCTGCCTGGTCTGTTCAGTCCCTAAGAAGGTTGGGTGAAAGTTGTGGCCCTCCCCTCCCAAATGTGGTCTCTCTGCCTGGCTCCTATACCCTGTTCTTGGCCCCTTACTGCCCTTGCCCTTAACCCCTTGAGTGAGTTCAGAGTCTCCAGTGAGGTGGGGTGCACTGGTAGACCCCAGCTCTAAAGTCTGGGCTGTACTCAGTATCTTTCCTTCCCTCCATCTGTCTCTCAGACTGTGAGGCATTCCTCTGTGTGTGTGTGTGGGGGTGCGCACACACACACACACCCCATACTAACTAGCATCTAATCAGAGTCTGGGGGCTTGGCCCTGGAAGGAGCCTGGGATGAACCAGAAACAGCCCCTGCCCTGAGTGGAACCTGGCCTCCCAGGGGATGGAGCTGAGGTTTTGCAGTGAACAGATAGGAGCTAATTCTCTATTGGGTTGAATTCTGCTTTGCTACTTCCTGGCTTGACTCTTGAGACAGGTGATACTCAGAATCTCAGTTTGCCCAGCTGTCAAATGGGGGACAGAACAGCAGCAAGACAGGGAAGGGGGAGGAGGATCACTAATTGGAGGCCAGCCTGGTCTACGTAGGTAGACCCTGTCTATGGCTGTAGCTCAGTTGGTAGAGGGCTTGCCTATCATGCACACAGGCCTGAATTCATAAAACCAGGTGGGGTGGGCTGGAGAGATGGCTCAGCGGTTAAGAGCACTGACTCTTCTTCCAGAGGTCNGGCTCACAACCATCTATAATGAGATCTGGTGCCCTCTTCAGGGGTGCAGGTACATATGCAGGCAGAGTATTGTATTCATAATAAATAAATAAATAAATCTTTAACAAAAAACAAATAAACAAACAAACAGAAAAACCCAGGTGGGGTGGCTCTTGCATGTAAGCCCAGCAGTCAGGACAAGGCAGGAGAATCAGGAGTTCAGGGTCATCCTCAGCTACATAGGGAATTTGGGGTCATTTTGAGCTATGAGACACATTGCTTCAACAACAAAACAGAATAGGGCTGGAGAGATGGCTCAGTGGTTAAGAGCATGAACTGCTATTCTGGAGGACCTGAGTTCAAATCCCAGTACCCACACTGAGAGGCTCCAACTCAGAGGAATGCAACATCTCTGACCTCTGTGAGTTTGAGGTCAACCTGGTCTACATAGCAGTACCAGGCCAGCCAAGGCTAATCAGTGAGACCATGTCTCAAACAAGCCAATAATACCAATAATAATAATAGTAATAATAATAATAATAACAGCAACAACAGTCAGGCAATGGTGGTGCATGCCTTTAATCCCAGCACTTGGGAAGCCGAGGTAGGTAGATCTCTGTGAGTTCAAGGCCAGCCTGGTTTACGGAGTGAGTTCCAGGACAGCCAGGGATGTTATACAGAGGAAACCCTACCTTGGAAAATCAAAAATAAATAATAATAATAATAATAGAAATCATTTTTAGAAACACAAACCTGGCAAGACTGGGAAGATGTAAGGCGTAAGTCTGGGAGGGGCTGGCACTATATCACATGCTTGGTGGGAAAAGGCTAACTATAAAGAAGGCTCACACTGACTGTGGGCTCTGTGTGGCAAGACCCTCAGCCAGAAACCTAAGCCCCGGGTTCTGAGGGCAGGTAGCAAGGCAGGCGGGGTTGGTAGGTGTGTCTGGACACTCCAAATTCTCTGTAGCCGGAAGGGGGGGTTTCCCTAAGGACAGAGGGTTCCATCAGAGCAAGGTCAAGACTGCTGCTCTCCTTTAACTGGGCTGTTGGCTGTGGAATCCTGCGCGGCCCGCCCTCCAGGACAGGCTGGGACTGAACGTTCCCCATCCAGCAAGGCAGGAGGCATTCAGTGATCCTACCTCTCCGGGGAGCTGGCCTTGCTGAGCCCCTGGGGAAGGCAACCCAGCGGAGGAGGGCCCCTGCAGAGATGAGTCAGGCCCTCCAAGAGCTCTGGACCCCTTGGGCTTTTCAGAAGGCCCAGCAGTGCCCAAGAGAGAACCGAACAAGGGGTGAGGAACAGGCTGTTCTGGGGCTTGGAGGTCTGGTACAGAATCAGACTAGGCTCTCACCGCCTCATTCCAGCCAGTGTGGTTGGCTGGGTTCTGGATCAGTTCAGCCTAGTTAACAGTGGCACGGAGAACTCATGGCGAGCCCTGAGCCAGTGGTCTCCTGGCAACCCCAGCACACAGGGCACACCCTCCCGCACCCTCCCCCATTTCTTTCTTTTTCTTGGTTTTTTGTTGTTGCTGCGACAGGGTCTCATGCATCCAAGATGGCCTGGTATGTATGTATCCTGAGTCTCCTGTGCACCAGTGTACCTAGTTTATATGGGTCTGGAAATTTAATCCAGGGCCCCAGGCTTGGGGTGAGCAGTTACCTTCCGAGCCACATCCCTGTCCTTTTTTGAAAAAAAAAATTACCTTTTCTCTCTCTCTCTATATATATATATACCTTTATTATATATAAGTATTTATAAATATATATTATAATTTATTATGTGTATGTGTGTGTGTGTGTGGAAGTCATAGGACAATTTACAGGAATTGGTTCTCCTCCCACCATGTGGGTCTCCGGAATCTCAAGTCTCAAGTGCCTTTGCTGGCTGAGCCATCTCTTGTGCCCAGCTCTCGTTAACTTTTGGGGGACTCTCGTGCTAGGTGAGCCCTCTACTACTGAGCTACACATCCATTCTTCTTTGTGTTTAGTTTTGAGACAGTGTAGTGAAAGGGGAGCAGGCCTGCTTTTCGTCCGGCCCAGCTCCCGCATGGC
>LOJH01049832.1:0-11607 GCA_001685095.1 Ellobius talpinus
GGGCCAGGCAGTGTTTAAATGAATACAATTTGTGTGTTGTTATTTTGGGTGTTAAGCTAGCATGCGGGAGCTGGGCAGGACAAAAAGCAGGCCTGCACCTCCCTATCACTACATGGCATCTCTCTCTTACTCCACCCTTCTTTCTCCCAGCATTCAGTTTAGTTTTCACCACCTACCTAAGTTCTGCCCTATCAACAGGCCAAAGCAGTTTCTTTATTCATTAATAGATGAAAGTAACACATTGACAGAAGGACCTTCCACATCAGTTGAGAACCACTGTTTTAGTGTAAATGTTACTACCAGGATTTTTCTTTATGTTAGAACACTTTGTTCTGTGTGTAAGACAGCTTTGTTTATCTAAATTCTTAAAATGTTTTCCTGTGGCATCCATAAAAGGCTAGTTAGCTCTCAAATTTCTAACTAAGTTTCATCTATACTGGATTTGGGTGTGAATGTTTTGGTTTTGAATATTACATTCAGAACTGATTCATTTTCCCATGTTGAAATTTCCTTGTGACCTCTGTTATTTAACATAGCAGCCATTTTCTTTCAATTCCATAGAAATCTTCATCTCCTAAATCAAGCAATGTAGAGATCATCTGTTATATTGATTTTTCTGTTCTACAAGTTTATTTGCCAATGTAGAACTATCTCAAATAATGCAGCATTATAATGTTTCATGTATTGTCCAGAATTTCAGCTTTAATTTTTTTGTAAGTCCACAATGATAATTTTGATCCTTTGTATGTCTATGTCCATTTGCCAATAAGTCATTATTCTGGCTATAAGAAGTAATTTATGCTGGTTAGATTTTGGGCAACTTGATATAATCTAGAGTCATCTTGGAAGTGGGAACATCAATATAGTATATGCTTTTATCAAAACTATCTGTATCAAGACTGGGAAGCTTCTCTCTCTTTTTTTGATTAATGATATGGACAGGCACAATCGACTATGAGGCAAAGTGCCACTCTGAGGCAGGTGGTTTTGAATTTGTAAAAAGAACAAGTGGACAAGCTGTGGAGAGCAAGCCAGCAAGCAGATTGCCTGCATGGCTTCTGTTTCTGTTCCGTTTGAAGTACTGCCCTTACTTTCTCAGTGCTCAACTATGATCCAGAAATGTTAGACAAATGATCCATCTCTTCCCCAAGTTGCTTCTGGTCATGGTCTCTAACACAGCAATAGAAAGCAAGCTAGGACACCCTCTGACTCTGATATTATTTTATAGAGTGTTCATTTGATTTGTAGGTTAATTTAGAAAGCATATAACCTTTAAAAATGCTAAACTTAATCTTAAAACATATGCATTAAATTCTTAATGTTTTAAATTTTCTTTTATTCCCTCTTTTTTATTTTTTGCTTTTTGTTTGTCTGTTTGACCCAGGGACTCACAATGTAGTCTATGCAGGCCTACCTTGACCTTTTGGCAATCCTTATGTCTCAACCTTTACAAGTAGATACTATTACATCTGGCTTTAGATTTTCTTTAACCAATTTCTCACACTAATTTTACAGTCTGGAAAATCATTAATTTTTCCATATGCCATTTATTTTGTAAGTTACTACAAATAAAATAACATTTAAAATTTGGGGGGCACTTTGTAAATGTTGGGTATAGTGATGTGTGTATACTGAACCTGCACATGTCTTCTGAACATACTACAGGAGATGCTGCTGATGTAGTTTCATTTCACAATTCAGAAAACCCACCCAGGTACTGGTTCTTCCTTTCCTAAGGGTGGAGGGGAGTATAAACAAAGCCCAATGTTATGTATGTTGTTTCCCAGGTTTAACCTGATGGTGACTGTATGTTTTGAACTTTCTTGCTACAAACGACCTTGCGATCAAGCTTTTTTCTTTTTTCAAGACATGGTTTCTCTGTTTAGCTTTATCTGTCCTGTATCTCACTCTGTAGACAAGGCTGGCCTCAAACTCACAAAGATCTGCCTGCCTCAGTATCCCAAGTGCTTAGATCAAAGGTGTGTGCCTCCACCGCCCAACCTTGCTTTTTAAATGCATTTTCTTATTCTAAACTTTATATATGTATATGAGTATGTTATATGAATTTATAACTTTATGCCAGAAGAAGGTATTAGATCCCACTGTAGATGGTTGTGAGAAGCCATTTAAAATGCCTCAACATATGTAAGTTCTTGTCCCAGGACTTTTGCATGTGACAACCTGTCAAGAATGACCTTTATGCACAATCATAGAAGGTCTATAAGAGAAATAATTGAATTTGTTCACATCCAAGATTGAAACTTCTTTAACTTAGTGATTAACCAAAGTACTTATTTAAAGCTATGAAGGTAATTGGCATTCACACTATTTTTGATGTATAATTTTTGAGACAGAGTCTCACTATGTAGCCCTCACTGGACTGAAACTCTGTAGACAAGGCTGATGTCAAGCTCTCAGAGATCTACTTTGCTGTGGGAAATGGAGGAAGTCCTGAGTATGTGAGGGCATGAGTGAACGTGTGCTGTTGACACGAGTACAGCCATGTCAAGGACCCTAGCCTCAGATCTAGAGGGAAGAAGGAAGGTTTCACTGCCCTCTTCATTTGGAAGTAGGGACAGTGATGCTTAGAGGAAAATTGGAAAGCCTTCATTCATTCATAAATGTTAATTGTGTATGCAGAAAATATCCAACATAGCTTTGGTCCTCCAGACCTTTACAGCCTGGAGCTTGCCCTGCAAGACAGAGTTGATTGTACTGAGAATAGCTTAATCTGTCTTCTTAATCTAGTTCATACCATAAATCTTTCTCCTTGTTTTTCTTTATGTACTAGCCCCACTTCCTTGTTCAACTCTGTGTAACAAACATACTGAGATTCCATGGTGCTACAGCTTCTCTATCCAAGAGCCCAGTCCATCAGAACCCACACGTCTTTCTCTGAGCCTGTCTGTCTGTCCCTTCTTCATTTCCTTATTACTCATAATTAGGCCTAGTCCTGGGAGCTGTACAGGAACTCAGCACCTGTTCCTGCCTACATGGTACTTCAATAAAGGTATGCACACCTAGCTTAAGCCATAGCTTTAATCGTGCAAAAATTATATCTTTCTTATTTTGAGCAACCTTTATGAAAGCTTGTTCTAGGAAAATGAACACCCCTATTCTTATTTATTCCTTCCACAATATGTAAAATACTAGTTTTGCTTTTAATTTTTTCTTACTTATATCATTTCATGTTATAATAATTTGGAAGCAAATATTTTCAATAAAACCAAAGAGGAGAGAAATATAATCATAAATACTTAAAGATTTTGCATTTTTATAAATACTATCACATTATATAATGAGGTGAATGACCTGCTTATGCTGTGAATGTCTTATTACCATTGGCTAATAAAGAAGCTGATTTGATCAGGAGCCAGACAGAATGGAACCAGGAAGAAAATCCAAGCAGAGAGATAGGAAGAAAGAAGGTGGAGTCAGGGAGAAGCAAGCAGCCACCAGGGAAGCAAGATGTGAGGGAACAAGCATGAGCCTTCTCATAAAATATAGAATAATAGAAATGGGTTAATTTAAGATGTAAAAGCTAGTTAATTATAAGCCTGATCTAAGAGGCCAAACAGTTTTCAATTAATATTAAGTGTCAGAGTGGTTATTCAGGAACTAGCAGATAGAAGATAAACGTCCAGTTACAATATAAAAAATTATAAGAAATAAATTTGTTATGTAATTAGTTTGTGGTCTCATCTATCTTGGCTCAGTTAAATACAACATGATTTCAATTTTAAAGTTGATATGAAACGACTTAGAAAGATGTTAATGGCATTGAAATAATTAAGGAAGCAAGTAAGTACATTAATTGGGAGCATATTATCACTAGTTTCTGTTGTAGACGATAAAACAGAAAAGTAGCAATCACTATATACGTTTATAACACTGAGCTAAATTTAACGACCTCATTTCACCCCCTTTGTTCATTGAATTACTAGTGTCATGAAATTTTTAGAATTATAAAGAAAAGTTTCAATATCTTACATAGTCATACGCTGAAAATATAATTTAATTTTTATTTTTAATCCAATAATTGGTCTTTTGGCAATGGTCTTGACATAAAGGCTAGGGCATTAAAAGTGTTGATAACAGAGAAAACATGTTGACTTCTTATGTTGTTTTCATCCTTTAACCATTAAGGCTGTTTTATTTATCAGTGTATATAAGTAAGATATTACAGGTAGAACATCAAATATATTTTGAAGCTAAGTATGCAATAAAAGAGTTAAATAAGAGGCAAGTCAAACATAGGTTTTGTTTTGCTGCTATTTTTTTATAAGACTATATCACACCACACATAGAACATCTTGGCTTTAAACTCATTATCTATATCTTCCTATTTCTATAACTACATATGTGTGTATCACACATATGTAACTATGTGAATATATATGTATAAGTATACATATACACATACATGCACCAAGACTGACTTTGAATTCCTGATCCTCTTGCCTCCACCACCACAGAGCTGGAATTACAGATGTATATCAACATGTCTGAGTACCAAACATAGTCTTTAAGGTTAGTGATGCTACAAAGTCATGAAATTGCCATCTTCACCTTGATTTTCCACTAATCTGTTCTTTAAAAATGTAATACAGTAATTATTTTCAAGGAAAACTAATACCAAATTAAATAGTACCAAATAGTTCCCTATTCTGTGAATATATTTCAGGGAAGAATTTATGTTTTTATTTATGTCAACAAAGTACACGGTACATACATGTTAACTGACAATATTTCAGTGGTTATGAATTTTCCTGGGATTTCTTCCATTTTACTTTTTATCACCAATTATGTTTTTCATAATCATATGGAAATGCTATCTTGTTAATGCTTCATGTATAATATATATGCACATATGTGTTTTTGCATGCATTCATATATGGGTATATATATATATATATATATATATATACCTATTTGATCCATCCCTCTCCCAAATTATTAGTTTTGGCTCCTTTCATTTCCTTAGAGCAAAACTACTCAGAAGAATTGATTGTACTCACTGCAGTGCTTTTTCTCTTGTACATCATCTAACAAGGCCTTGGTTTACACTAATTCAGTAAAATAAGTATAAAGTTATGTCCTTTATCCTGGAGCATGTGGTTTATGGTCAGTATTGATTTCTGATTTGGGCTCAGCAACATTTGACACAGCTGGTCCCTCCCTCTTCCATATGCATCATCCTGACTGGACTTCAGGGTACCAACGCCCCTGATTTTCTCCTTATTTTTAAGTCTCTATGCTCCTCATTTCATTTTTCTGCCTCATATGGTTAACTACTTTTATATGTTATAGTTCTCTTCAGTGCTATCCTTTGGGACTCACTCCTTAGAGAAAGCATGCCCTCTTGTTTATTGCTTTTTAGCCATTTAAGGGTTTATAATTCCCAAATTTTCCTCTTGTCCCAATTGCTCTCTGAAGCACCTAACCTATATTCAACAGAATACTGGAAAGGGAAACAATCTCAAACTGTGCGTATCTAAACTGTAATGACTGCCTGCTCCTTCATAGCCTTCTCTCTTTCAATCAGTAGCAGCTGCTTCCAACTGTTCAGACCACAGACACTAGAGTCAGCTGTCCTCCTCTCTCTCTGCCACCTGACTTCTAATCTTTTAGTAAACTCTGCAGTGTATACCTTCAGAATGTGTCCAGAACCTTCACCTTCACGTCCCTGTGGTCTTATTCTTATTAAACTACCTGGCCTCTGTGGTTGTCAAGGCTCTTCTAAAGCCTTGCTCTATAACACTGTGATGTTATAAAAGCCTATACACTCAGCTTGCCCTTCCTTGCAATCTGGTCTCCTTCCCCACACCCTACTCCCTATGCCTCATTTCTGTGATTTCATGTAGTGTTTCTTTCCCCCTTGCTTAGTCAACCGTAACCAAACTGCATTCTGCACCAAGCACATGTCCAAACTGTCTCTCTGCTTTCATTCTTCTTTTGGCTGAACATGCTTCTTCAAGATGATTGTATGCTTTCTTCCTTAATACAAACAGGTCTTCTTCATGAGTATCCCCTAACCATATCCAACCATCTTCCTATTTTATATCCCGTGTTTTTTTTGTTTTGTTTTTTACTTTCCCCCTCTCATTCTTTCTCATTATCTAAGATGCCAATGTAACTTTATTCATCTTACAAGCACTTCTCATTGCTCTGCCTAGGCATCCGTTCTTCCCACTGAGGTCCTGGCACAGCACATCATATATGCACAACTTGAATAAAATGTCCTATTAAAGTACTGATGTAGAGCTAAGAGGCACTTTAAAAGGATTGCATCGTTTCTTGGTGAAAATATTAAAAAAGCTTCAAAGGTCAAGTTGCATGTGATTGAAAATGTGATTAAATGACAAATGATATGCCTATATATATTGGGCAGGTAGGTGGCCTGTAGGAAGAGGTGATGGCATGGTGTTTCAACAGAGAGATCTGTGGCAATAGAGGATGCAATAAGAACATTGTCATTCATACTGGCAGGAACGTAATAAGTAAACTATACTGGGAGGTAGCTTGGGGCATGTGAAATAAACAGAGTGCCTATTCGACTCTTTGAAGTGAACAGTGCACTCCCTCCCTTCCTTGAGCAAACAGGCAGAATCCTGCCATTTTACATTTAGATATGAAACCTGTATGAGGAAATTATACGCTATAGCTGTAATATCTTCCTCTTCCAGAAGTCAGGCATTGATATTATTTTTTGCTTATCATGTTGGCTAAAGGAAATAAAATCACCAAATCTCATTTTTTATTGATATGGACCAGACATACACATTCAGAAAATATAAATCCCAATTATTAGAATATTCAAGATATATTATATTTTAAGCAAACCAGAAAAATAGTTAGAAACATATTTAAAAATTGCTTTACTCCAAAGGGATCTTGTGAATAAATAATACACCAAAATTGTTCTTCCATGTTGTTGACCTAAATTTGAGTCAGAAAAAGCCATCTGTCAACTTATGTAAGAAGATTTGAAAGGAAATTCTTTTATAGGTAGTGATATCTCTGCTTTCAATATGTGCTTCTATTTTTCTGCCTGTCTCGAAGAAGCAGGCATCTTGCTTAAATTCTCCAAGACCCAAGAAGGCATTCTCTCCTATCAGGGCTACTTTTCTTTGAGTTTGTACTTCTTAGTGGTGACAAAACTGGAAACTTTGGCTTCCACTACAGTCTCAGTTTGTCTTCCTTCTCTATTTTCCTTTAATTACAAATAAATAGTGAATTACAAAAGGCCAAGGAAATCAACAGCAAACAATGATAATATAATCAAATTAAATGAGAATATCAAATGGAGTACTTCCAAGTAATGCTTTATCAAGTGTAGTTTCTAAAAAATTACTTATTTGATAGCAATCTATTCTTCAAGCAGGTGTTTTTAAAAATATTCCAAAAACAACCTCATGTTATAAATGATCAGATATACATAATCCCCCAGGGCTAAGATATTAATAATTATTATTTTTGATTTGTATTTATTGCATACTTCTACAGCTCAGGCAGGTAGCATGAATTTCCTGATTCAATAATTATGAAGATCCTCTGAGCTACAATGTCTTGGAAACTCCTATTGGCAAGGGAAATGAGTGAGACAAGGTGACAAACAAGGTCATAGTTAAAGGACACAGCACGGTGACATTCAAAGGGCATTTGATCTATGCAATTTGATTCTAAAATTTTCTTTTCTGTTACATGCAGCTTCTCTGAAATTTAAAAGTGAACTCAAGATCTGCCAATAGTTATCACATATTTGATGCTTTTGTATTGCTCCTTCTAAGTTTTGTAAGTCTCATGACTTATGGTTTTACAGGAGAGTGAGTAAAATAGCTTATATAGAATAAGGACCTGGCACCTCTGTAGACTTTCTTACCTGAAAGATTACAGTTCTATTTTCTGAAAAACAAAAATGTCTATCCAGAGAATGACCCCAGATTTCTGCCTCAACTTCTACCCGCCCAAAAAATCTGCCTGAGGACCTTGTGTCCTGAGTCTGTCCACTTGCCCCTCCTGTCCGGCAGCTACCCTAGACATCCACCTCTATGTGTGTATCTTAATGGCATATGTTAAAATACCGTGATGTGCCAAATTGGAAATTCTCTAAAAGAAATGGATGGATTTCAGGATATATGTATCCTTAAATCAAGATGGAGTACATAATAGAAGTCTACCAAAACATCAGAGAAGAGCAAGAGTTAAAATTCTCTAAACAGACAATAGCAAGAAAAAGAGTCAGATGGATACAAAACAGAACTCTAACAGACCTTCGAAGAACTAAAACCAACCCGGGTGGTGGTGGCGGCACACGCCTTTAATCCCAGCACTCGGGAGGCAGAGGCAGGCGCATCTCTGTGAATTCGAGGCCAGCCTGGTCTACAAGAGTTCCAGGACAGGAGCCAAAGCTACAGAGAAACCCTGTCTCGAAAAACCAAAAAAAAACTAAAACCAATATTTTTTAAAGCTCTACATAAACTAGAAAAGGAAAGACTATTTCAATGCTATTTTTACAGAACCACTGTTACTCTGATTCCAAAACTAGGCAAAGCCCAAATAAACAAGCAAATAAGAAAAAAGAAAGAAAATTATAGATTAAAATCTCTGATGAGCATAAATAAGAAAATTTTAATAAAATACTTGTAAACTGAATTTAGGAGCATATCAAAAAATTATCCACCATGATCAAGTCAGCATCATCCCAGAGATGGAGAGATGGTGCAACATATATAAGTCAATAGATGTGACTCATTGTATAAATAAACTCAAGGGCAGAAATCATATGATTTTCATTATGTACACAAAACATCTTTGACAAAAGCTAACATCACTAAAGTCTTAGATAATCTTGGGAACTCATATCTGTTGTTGTTTTTTTCACTCTTGACTCTTAGGAGGATCTACCACCCAGCCCTCCCCCAATAATCACACAGAGACCTATTTTTTCTCATGATTGTTTGGCCTTAGCTTGTCTTGTTTCTAGTAGCTTTTCTTAAATTATCTTGCCTACCTTTTGCCTATGGTATTTCTGTCTTTCTCTATTCTTTCTTCTCATTGGCTGACTTATTGTGTAGCTAAGTGACTGGCACCTGGAGTCCTCATCTCCTTCTTCTTTCTTTTGCTCCCCAATTTCTCTTCCCAGATTCTCTCTGTGTGACAGACCCACCTATCCTTTCTTCCACCTCACTATTTGTCATTAATATCTTTCTTAGACCACTTAGATGTTTTAGACAGGTAAAGTTAACTCTTCACAGAGTTAAACAATGCAACATAAAAGAATGCAACACCTTATTGCATCATTAAACAAATGTTTCACATCATAAACAAATGTAACACATATTCAATACCTATTTCATAGTACAAATCAGTATTATAAAGTCAATACACAGCAACCCTGCAGCCAACATAGTGCTAAATGGAGAAAAACTTGAAGCGTTCCACCAAAATTAGAAAAAAGAAACAGACTGTCATTCTTTCCACTCTCATTTATTACAGCACTTGAACTCTTTGGCAGGGCAATAAGACATAAAATGAGATAAAAGAGACACCAACAGGGAAGGAAGTAATCAGTCCTTATTAATAGATGATATAATTCTATACACTAAAGACACTAAAAATTCTACCAGAAATTTTCTACAGAAGATTAATTCAGAAAAGTAGCAGGATGCAAAATTCCTATACAAAATTCAGTAGTCATTGATATACAAAATAAAAATACCAAAAAGAAATCATAAAAACAATCCAATTCACAAAAGCCTCAAAATTTTCCTGACATAAATGTAACCAAAGGAATGAAAGATTTGTACAATGAAAATGTTAAGACACTGAAGAAATAAATTGAAGGTATCACAAGATGGAAAGATCTCTAATACACAAGGATTAATGGATCAATGTAAAAATGGCCATCCTACCCAAACAAATTGCAGTATCAAAGCAATCCTCATTAATTCCAATACAATTCTACCCAGAATTGAAAAATAATCTTATATTTCACATAGAAGCACAAAAGACTCAGGGTAGCTGAAATGAAGAACTGATAGAAGCATCATCAACCTGATTTCAGGGAAAACTACAGAACTGTGCTGATAAAAACAGCAAGATATTGGCATCAAAAGAACCACCTGGATCAGTGGAAAAGAATTTAGAACTGAGAAAAGCAGAGGGAGCAAGCCAGTAAGCAGAACTCCTGTATGGCTTCTGCTTTGATTCCTGCCTTGACATCTCTCCATGTTGGACAATTGCAAGCTGGCATATACCCTTCCTCTCCGAGTTGGGTCATATATTATATCACAGCAATAGAACCCCCAAGACAAGGACTCACATGTAAACCCATTCTTCTACAGCCCCCTAATTTTGCCAAAAATTCCAAAATTAGAAGAAGTAGGAGATAAACTCTTCAACATGTGATACTTATCAAGCTGGATAGCTGCATGTATAAGAATAAAACTAGAACATTATCTTTTACCCTGTACAAAAAAACCTCCAAATTGATCAAGGACCTGATACCGTAAAATAAACTAAAATGAGAGTTCTCAAAGGATATAAGACAAATAACTGAGAATTTTTTTAAATGATCAACATTTTTAGCCATCAGGAAAGTACAAATTAAAACTACTTTGATATTTAATCTTAACTCAATGGTACAATGGCTAAGAGCAAAATAAATAACTAAATAAATAAGGAAAGAAAGAAAGGAAGGAAGGAAGGAAGGAAGGACTAACAATGGAGGACAGAGGCAGGTATAGATGTGGGGAAAGGAGAACAATTAAACAATTATTTGGTGTGAGTACAAACTGCTAAAGCCACTATAGAAATTAGTGTGGCAGTTTCTTAAAAGTTAGATGTAGATCTACCACATGGTCCATCTATACCACTCTTGGCCATATACCCAAAGGACTCTAGACCCACTACATATATTCCTGCTCCTCCATGTTCATTGCTGCTCTATTCAAAACAGCCAGAAAACTGAAATAGTCTAGATATCCATCAGCAGACAAATGAATAATGAAAATATGGAAAATTTACACAATGGAATGTTAATCAGCTCTTAAGAGAACAAATTTTAATGGGTGGGATTTAAGACAATCATTTGGAATAAGATAATCCAGACCTTTACTCTCATTTATGGATTGTAGCTCTGAACCAGAATGTATATTTGTTGTAGGAGGCCACTCATTTGTTCCTGGCTGCTCAGACTTGAAAAAAACCACACAGAAATGATATTATTTGCAATACTGTTTGACAAATAGCTTGAACATATTTCTAGGTAGCTCTCCATCTATAATTAGCCCATTTCTAATATTTTATATTTTATCAGGAGGTCCGCAGCCTACCAGCAAGGTTCCAGTGGCAGCTTGTGTCTTTCCCCTTTGGCGGCTACATGGTGTCTCTTTGACTCTGCCCACTCTCTCTATATATCTCTTCCAGCCTGGCTATATTCTGCTAAGCCATTGGCCAAAAGCATCTTCTTTATTCATTAACCAATAAAAGCAACACATAGACAGAAGGACTACCCACATCATTTCCCCTTTTCTGTTTAAATGAAAAATTTTTAACTTAGTAAAATTACATATAACAAAACAGGTATCAAGCAAGAATTACAGT
>LOJH01049833.1:0-12787 GCA_001685095.1 Ellobius talpinus
GATAGATAGATAGATAGATAGATAGATAGATAGATAGACAGATAGATAGATAAAGTAATAAGTGGGAATGACCCACCCCAGTTACACACCTTTTCCAACAAGACCACATCTACTAATCCTTCCCAAACAGTTCCACCAACTGGGGATGAAGCACTCACGTGTATGAGCCTATGGGGCTCATTCTCATTCAATCCACCACAATAAAGCTTATGAAAAACTAACGATGAGGGCCTGGGTAGATGGCACACGAATTAAGAGAGCATCCTCCCTATCTTAGGTTTGTTTTCCATTGCTGTGATAAAACACCACGGCCAAAGGCAACTTAGGGAGGAAAGGGTTTCTTTCGCTTGCACTTCTGTATCATAGTCCATCATTCAAGGAAGTCAGAGCAGGAACCTGGAGGCAGGAGCTGAAGCAGAAGCTGCGAAAGAATGCTGCTGACTGACTTGCTCAGCCTGCTTTCTTATGCACCCCAGGACCACCTCCTCAGGGATGGCCCCACCCACAATAGCCTGGGCCTTCCCATATCAATGATTAATTAAGGAAATGCACTACAGATATGCTTACAGGCAAATCTTACGGAGGGATCTTCTCAGTTGGGAGTCCCTCTTGTGACATAAGTGACTCTATCTTGAGACATAAATGACTCTATCAAGTTGACATAAAACTAACCAGCACCCTGATCTCGCAAAGGATCTAAGTTCAACCCCTATCATCCATGTTGGGTGGCTCATAACTGCCTATAACTCCAGCGCCACCGCCATGGCCTCCATGGGTCCCTGTGCTCACATGGACAAGCACACACAGAGACACTTTAAAATGAGGCATCATGTTGGAGATATCAGTGCGTGCAGCACTCCATCTCCATGAAGGGCATGATACAGAGGCGTGTGTTAGCTTCTGATGCCCAACAGACTGGAGCCACATCTGTAGACGTGAACTAGTGGGATCCTCTGAGAAAGAGTGGGACCCTCTGAGAAAGAGTGGGACCCTCTGAGAAAGAGTGGGACCCTCTGAGAAAGAGTGGGATCCTCTGAGAAAGAGTGGGACCCGCTGAGAAAGAGTAGGACCTGCTGAGAAAGAGTAGGACTGCCTCCAGGAGGGTGAGCCACTGCAGCCCACACCTCTCTGTCTTCCAGGTGACACCGCGCACACCACCTCCATCCCAAGGAAAGGTAAGACCTTATATGTTCTGATCCATTGCCAGCCAATACAGAAGATTACCCTGAAATTAAAACTGTGTTCTGAATGGAACTGGGCTCATGGCTCCCTAAATCCACCCCAGCCTTGCTGGCAGAGTTTCCCAGTGGGACACAGCAGCGTCCGGTCTCCAGCTATGCATGCAAGGCCAGTGCATCACTGCATTGTTCTCCTGAGCCAGGATCCACCACATTCCAGTCTTGGAGCTTCAGGTGGCCCTGCCAACCCCTGGATCTGGCGCACTGAAGGGAGCCTGGTCCTACTGGGGGGAGGCATGCCATTTTGGTGTTGCTGTTGGTTTCAGGACTTTGCCCTGGGTGATCATCACGGCATCGTCACTGTTTCTTTCTCTTCCCCACAGGGGAGAGGCCTGTCCCTCAGCAGATTTAGCTGGGTAGGTGATGATGCATTTCCTCTGCTTCCTCCTCCTCTGCAGCCTGCATAGCCCACTGACCTCAAAGTTCTTTCAAGAACCTTAACATCGCCTTCTCTTTCCTAGCCAGCCCAGCTCACCAACTGCAGTTGACAGGCTGTTTTCTGTTCCAGGGCAGGGACGAAGCCTTTCAGCATGGATTGCTGCCAGGCTGAAATCCAAGCCCTACCAAGCTCCGTACCTCCTCCCCACAAGGATTGTGGGTGCCTTCTCAGGGAAGAAAGACTATATCACACTGTAGAAAATCCCTAATTCCTCTCCAGTGACTGTGTTGGGGAAAAAGAGTCCCAACAGACCAAACACAGAAAGATGCTGGCCACCCCTTAAGACAGTACTGCAGATCCAAAGGAAGAGATGCTAAATCCTGTTGTTTAGTTTCTAATACCCCCTTTCCCTGTTAGTGCAGGAGATTTGGAGTTTTGTTTGTGTGTTCGAAGTGCCTAACACGGAGGTAATAAACTGCCAAGAAAGATTCCTTTGGGGTTTCAGATTTTAAGACACACAAGCAAAGTTTCCGTGAAGATTTTAATTGGTTGAATGGCTTGGCTTCTAAATATTAGCAACACTTGATGTCTATGCCGATTTAAAATGCTTACTGATAAATCCTAACCAAATATATTGACCCCAGCTGCTAGCAGATACTAGACACGGCTCTTATCCTTGTAAACAGCTTAATTCTCAGAGCTACACAGATACACAAACACCAGCCTGTTAGCCAGAAGGGGGTGGGATGAGAGGTTTTTGTCTGTGAACAGCGTGTACAAAGGCCATCTGTGCCAGCCAAACAATACACAAGAGAATGGTTGAAGGGGCGAGAGACAGAGACGAGAAAGAGAGAGGGAGACAGAAGAAAGAGGTGGGGCAGAAACAACAGTAGGAAGAAGACGGGCAGCAGAGCGTGGGGCACACACCTGTAAGGCCAGTACTCAGTAGGCAGAGGCAGCAGAGCGTGGGGCACACACCTGTAAGGCCAGTACTCAGTAGGCAGAGGCAGGAGGACTCCTGAAAGATTAAAGTGAGCCTATATAGTGGGGGCCACAGAGTTGCCCAGTCTCAAAATAAAATAAAATGAAGAGAGGGAGGTGTGGAAGAGGAAGGATTACTTGAAAGACAGGAGACTCTGGCTCCTGCCTCATTCCAGTGCTTTCTCACACTGAGCCGTGAACCAATCACTGGAACGTTCTATGTAAACGCACGTTGGACCTGATTCTTTTTCTCACAAGGTAAATCTTCAAAACTGATGACGAGGTAGGCGTCTACCTAGATCCATTCATAACCTTGTTTTGTTTTTGACTGTCTGTGCCATCAAGAGACAAAAACGATGTTGAAGGATAACATATGATTCTTCCCAGGTTCTTACTTTAGCTACTGCTGTTCATGTCTTAATTCTCTAGGTGTGGGTTGCCATGGCATTATGCAAAGACTGGGTGTGAGAGGGTGGGAGGAGGACATTTCATCCTGGTTCTGGGGAGGCCCTTCGACCCACCAGCACACAGGTATCTCTGCGTTCTTTAGTTTTGGTCTCTCCAGGACCCCTTAGGTCTCTCCTTGTCCAATGTTCTTCCAGGTTTTCATTGTTTCCAGGATGGCCTTCTTGTCTGGTGTTTTCAGGAACTCCATCTGGCTTGCTCATGTCTCTGTTGTATGTACCCTGGTAATGTCTGGGCTTTCCAAGATGAAAGTGTCTGGGACAGTCCACATTACTGATCTGAAAGTTCAGCTGAATTCATGTCTCAGAAGCTCTTGACTTGAGGGAAAAGCCGTACCCTGGAACAAAGGGACTCAGCATTCACCCAGAGAAGCCTGTGTGTCTGCCACTTAGCTGCCTGCGTGTTTGGTGCTACGCTCCCCAAATGCCGCAGCCCTTCCATGTGGCTTGCAGGAGTTCAGGGTGCACAAGTGGCTCTGGCTGGCCCCAAGGGCCCAGCCTAGACCTTTCTATTTGTCCCCATCCTTACCTCATCAGACCACCTGGAACCAAAACAGACCCCTGGCAGCCAGGGGGCACCACTATCTGTCCCAAACACAAGCTAAAGAGAGGGAATTTTTGTTTTGTTCTGTTTTGTTTTTGAGACAGGATTTCGCTGTGTAACAGCCCTAGCTGTCCTGAAGCTAGCTCTTGTAGGTCAAACTGGCCTTGAACTCACAGAGATCCTCCTGCCTCTGCCTCCTGAGTGCTGGGATTAAAGGCAAGAGAGTGCAATTTACATAAGCAGCAGGAATAGGGGTCAATGTTAACTCATACAGCCTGGGTCCTAACTTCCATCCTGCCCCAAGCCAGCCTACTTGGAAGTTCTGGGATCTTTTTGATCCCGGCCACAGCACATCTAAGATGGTGGGTAGCTGGATTGCAGCTCAAGATCCTTCTTGCCTAAAGTGCTTCTGTGAATCAGCAAGGCTAGTACACTGAGGCCCAGGGCTGCTTCTGATGCTGAGCTGTTAGCAGTTACCAGGTTAGCAACAACAGCTGGTTTGCCATTTCCTCTGGTCAAGACCCAAGGCAAAGTCTCGAGTCCTGCTCTTGAGGCAGAATTCTGCGAGGCAGGCAGAGTCTTCCTGATCAACCTCCAGGACTGCACACTGGAGCTGGGTGAAGACCTTACCCAGAAGGCTGCTATCGTCTCTTGAGCTGGGACCCAGAGAGTCTTGTATGTCTGCCATCCACTACTGCATCCCACAGGGAGTGACCATCTCCACAGAGTGAGAGGCAGGAAGGGGTGCCTGTCCTCCTTAGTGGCAGTTCTACAGGACCCAAGTGAAAACGTGGGCACTTAGGACTGTCCATCCTGTGAATGAAAGAGCAGCACTAACCCCACTGTGTAGGAAACTGGGCACACAGAGGCTCCCACACCTGCCCGAGGTCACCCACCTCACAAGTGGGAGGAGTTGCTACCAGGTACACTTGCTTCCTGCACAGTGTCAGCATCCCAGATAGGAGCCTGAATCTAGGTATCACTAAGGCCATCCTAAAGAGGCTGCCCTGGACCAGAGACTGGGAAATCAGTATTTTACTGTAGGGAAGGTAAATCTCAGAGTCCAGAGAGTCCTCCCTCTCCCGGGCCACAGAAGCAGCAGAACACGGGTAAGCAGAATTTAACCTGTGTAAGACTAGCAGACACGAACTTAAGCGCCAGGCACAGGGTGACCCTCCAGGGCCCTGGGCTCTAGTACCTTTGCAGGCCTTCTGGAGATGTGCTTTCTCCACTGATGAGGGTGGAGGCCCTTGATGGGAATTTGAGAGATGTTTGTCTTTTTCTCACAAAGATGGCCTGGACGGAGCTCCGCAACCACCTGTAAAATTGGGTGTTTGTGCCTCAGAACACACAGCACCACCTGGTCAGGCCCTCTGTTCTCCAGCTATGTCCCCTGATGGATTTGGGGACAGGAACTTCTTCAGCTCATCCCCAATGGAGCTCCCTGCTGCTCAGGCTCCTGAGTGACTCACCAGTGCCACCTGGTGGCTCATGTCCTCCTGGGTAGGCCCTGGTGGCAGCTGTGAGCGGGACACTGAGCTCTGGTCTTTTCTTTCAGGGGGCCGAGGGGCAGAAGCCAGGATTTGGCTATGGAGGCAGAGCTTCCGACTATAAATCGGCTCACAAGGGATTCAAGGGGGCCTACGACGCCCAGGGCACGCTTTCCAAAATCTTTAAGCTGGTAATGTAACATTTCTACCGTGGGGAAAGACCTGGGCACCTCTGTGGGAAGTGGGGGCCTGGAACAACACTCTGTGTTCACTGTGCCCCACTCCTCCAAGCAAAACCGTGACCTCAGAGTGATGCCAGGGGTCAGGACGAGTATTAAGGAAACACGAATTCCAGAAACCTCAGCTAAGCTTAGCCAAAGGTTCAGTCACCTTCTGCACCCATCACTTGCCCTCTCTTGTTCTTAGACAACACAGCTCTGCCTTCCTTCTCAGTTTCCTAGGAAATTAATGTGGAGTCAAGAGCTTTTTAAAGGATGCTGCTGTGTGATACGCAGGCATTCCCCAGGCCTCACAGTGAGCCCATAAGGTGCCTCTTTTTTCCCTAGAGGTCAAAGTCAGGTGGGCCACTAACCTGGGTCCCCAACCAAGGGCCTAAGTAGGAATGAGCTGCACCTGTATGTGGAAATGACTTATAGGAGCCCCCCGGGGGGTCGGCTTACTAAAATCCCTCCAGGGGACCCAGGAAGACTCAGGAAGGGGCTGCATAGGTACCAGAATCATATAGACCCAGGGATAGACGCCAGGACCATTGTTGGTTAGTCTGTGGCCTCAGCTCCTGACTGCTCTGAGAGACGATTTCCTCATCCATGGTGTAGGGGGAGATGTGCCCACTTACGTCATATCTGCTGAAGTGGCGGTGAAGGTCCTGGCAGGCATGGAGCCACCAGGAGCTGGCCTATAAAGCAGTGCTGGCCTTGTGCAGAGAATCTCCCTGTGTAGCTCTTAAAAGGCTAGCTGGAAGGGAAGGTTAGAGCTCAGAGGCGTCCTGTGTCCTCCCCAGGGAACCCACAGGGTGAAGTCTATCCTGAAGGAACATGGGTGCCCAGACCAGGCTTTGACTCTGAACCACGTCCCAAGTGTCCCCTAATGAGCCGAGCGGTGGTGGCGCTCGCCTTTAATCCCAGCACTCGGGAGGCAGAGGCAGGCAGATCTCTGTGAGTTCGAGACCAGCCTGGTCTGCATGAGCTAGTTGCAGGACAGGTTCCAAAGCTACAGATAAACCCTGTCTCAGGAAAACAACACAAAAAGAAACAACCTAATGAAACTACCCTTTCAACAAATCTCTGGCACTCTGCATCTCCAGTGGTCAAGGTGACCACTGTCAGGAAGACCAGGATACTCTGGGCCAGGGCTGCCTTCCTAGGAGAAGATCTGGAGAGCTAGCCATGGCCAAGACCTCTCAAATCTGAGAAGCCAATCCAGGTGCCCTGGAGCTCAGCGGCCAAGGCAAGACATTCTGTAGAAGAGACTGAGGTGCTTTGGGAAACATGTGGGGGAGGGGACGTTGTATCTCTAGAGCAGGGATATGACACTTGGCTAAGTTACAAAAGAATAGTCAGAATACATGTAAGAGAAGAAGCATTAAGGGCAGAGAGATGTGTGGAGAAGACCTCAGAGGGTTCTAGGAGAAGGAGGCGACCAGCCAAGCTGCCTTTGACATGCTGGGCCAGGAGGAGAGAGGGAGCCCCGAGATGGAGACCCTTGAGTCTGATCCTGATTGAGGGTGTTCCAGGGACACAATGGCAGATGAGGCTTGCGTTCAGGTGTCATGGTAACGGTTGCCTCAGCAGAAGTGAGGAAAAGTAGCACCTGCTGCAGAGCCTCTGGGCTGGGTGACAGAGAAGAAACGTATTTATAAAGGTCCGGGAATCTGGTGACATGGCTAAGTCCCCAATTATGAGTCTACATCACAGAGCCTCTAGGCTGGAGGGGAGCAGGGTGAGACACATTAATGTCTCTTCTAGCAGCTGTTGGAGGTGGCTTCCCATGCTGACTTAAGGCTCTGAGGCATGTGTTATTCCTGAGTCCGTAGTCCCTGGCAGTCCTGTCACTGAGAGCAGCTGTCTGAAAAGTCCCCTTGGTTCTTAGTGTAGCATCCAAGCTACCATCCGCTCTTATTCCATCATCTCTGTGCTCTGATGTCGCAGAGGCAGACAGCAGATGCTCCCTCACAGTTACTCTCTGCTCCCCGCAGCCAGTTTCTTTTCTGACGCAAAGATGAACAGAGGGAACACAGAGGCCTGTGAGCCAGAGCCCCCACTGCAGGTGGAAGCCTGCCATACCCGTCTCCTTCCTTGGGTGAAACATTAATATTCCTGTAGCAGGAATTAATATTCCTGTATCCAGGCAGAGGTGGCTGGTGGTTCAAGGACCTGAACTGACTCACAGGCTGCAGCATCTGCACCAGATGCGCCATCCCCAGAGACTGGTCTTGGTGGTGGGTTGGAGATGCCCTCCTGGATTCTCATTTCACATCTCATGTTTTGTGACCGAGGAGGCTGCATATTTGGGGGAAAGGCTTCTCCTACTTTCGACTCTAGTGTCTTTGCATCTGATAAATGTGGGACGTGACCTCCATTCTCGGACCATCTGTCACCCCTGGCTGACAATGTGATGTGCAAAGGTTCTGATCTGAGCTGTCTGTTTCCCGAGAGAACCATCACAGCAGGACTGCTTGGGTCTATAACACAAGCTCACTGAGTTAATTCCCAAGTCATGCATTGCACATATTTACTAGGGTGTGTCCGTGGTCAGCATCCACAGGGTAGGCACAGGCTTCTGAGTCCTCGCTAAGAAGGTATCTGAGACAGTCCACGGCAGGACCTATGGACTATGTGCTTTAATGCGCAATGAGACCCATGTGGCTAAGGAAAGTTAGTCAGGAAGAAAGTCCCACACCTGCGATGGGAGCAGGACGCAAGCAAGTAACCTCCCACTTTCTGTGTCGGGTAAACCTAGGCATTTCCCAGTCCCCAGAGTAGATCCAAGTAAGAAGATAAATAAATCTTATCCCAAGCATCCAAATAAAAGGTTAAATGAAGGTTAAAGAGCGGGTATGGAACGGTATTTTCTCCAGTGACCTCTAAACTCAGCCAGAAAGTCATCTGCGCTGAATAACCTCAAAGCCAACCTGGACTTAGGTTCCCTAGACTCCTGCTCCAGTTGCTAGCAGCTGGTTTGGCAACCACGCTCACCTGGGAGACACATACCTGGTCACTTCAGCTGGGTTCCGAGAGTGGGAGACATTGGGAGTGTGGCAGGATCAACCTGGTGACTTGGGAGGGCTGGCCTGCTCAGTGGCTCCACTCAGGAGACCCGGCCCTGCTCTGAGGTACAGCGCACGGCCATGGGTGATTCCCAAGAGATGGCCCTCACGAAGTGGAACTGTCCCCACAGCTCCACGCAGGTGTGTATGCTCCTTGTGTGCTGTCAGCGTGAGTGTGTGAGACTCGCATTTATAAGTAAGTCCGGCAGCTTCCCTAGACTTCTTTCTGTAAACAGCTTTGTAAATTGCTTTCGTCCATGTAGACCACGGAAGTTTGACCATCTCCAGTGCATGTGGTTATAATTAAGATGTCTTACATAGCTCATGGTGGGCTGACAGGCTGTGTGACCGGCCAGAAGCAGGCTCAAAGGGCTCCCTGCTTAACATCACTGCTGTCAGTGCTTCATGCTTGCACCCCCCATTCTTAGCAGCCAGTTCTGAGGGAGGGGCTCAGATTTGCCAGCTCAGGGTGGCAGTTAGCACCTGGCTGGAGAGAATCAGTGGGTCTCCCTGTGTTTGGGGCCCATATCTTATACCCAGGTGCATCAAGGGAGCCTTTGCCTCTGTAGTGTGCCCATGAGGTTGTAGGGTCTCACGGGGACAAAGGTACATGCTGACCTTCACGTCTTTAGGTACAAGTCCAAGCTGACCTTTACCTGGTGAGCACAGATGTGTCAATTACGGGGCCTAAAGCCCACTAATGACAGATCAAGTGGCCCAAGAGACAAAAAAACGCATTGTAACAGAACATGGAGGCAAAGGTACCACCTTGCTGGCTCTAGCCCTCAATCCCCTCTGCTGGCTGACACTGGGCAAATGACTCTGCTTCTCTGAGCTTTTGACTCACATATAAAAGAAGAGGTACTCAGGGTCGGCTCCAAGTCCAAGATGGAAATCGTGTGCTGGGACCTATGTCCGAGGCAGGCGCTCAGCCGACTGAGTTTCCAAAAAGCAGTCGAATCGACTCCCGTATAAACCACCTGAGGCCTGGCTGGATGGCTTATGATTGGACAACCACAGAACCCGCACTGTGGAGGGCGAGTGACATCCCACAGGCCACGGACTCTTGCCTAACTCCCGTCTTTTCCTTTTCCCAGGGAGGAAGAGACAGCCGCTCCGGATCTCCCATGGCGAGACGCTGAAAGCCCTGCCAGCTCAGCCTTCCTGAATTCTGCCCTCGGCTTCTTAATATAACTGCCTTGAACGTTTAATTCTATCTGCACCCGTTAGCTAGTTAGAGCAGCCCCACTCCTAATCCCGTGGAGCCACGCACGTGGTGGGGCCAGGCCCACGTTAAAACCGTTCCTTTTCATTTGAAGATTGAGTGTCCTCGGGGGTCTTCCCTGCCCTGCCTTGCCCCCCTCCCTCCCGTGTACTTTGGTTGACTCCGGAGGTCCAAGTACACGGAAATCCTTCCAAGTTCACCCCTACTCCATCCTCAGACTTTCTTTTCACGGTGAGGCGCACCCCTTCAACTTCCGTGGGCACTGCGGATAGGCAGGCACACCGCCAAGGAGCCAGAGAGCGTGGCGCAGGGGACTGTGTGGTCCAGGCTTCCTTTGTTTTCTTTCCCCTAAAGAGCTTTGTTTTTCCTAACAGGATCAGACAGTCTTGGAGTGGCTTATACACCGGGGGCTTGTGGTATGTGAGCGCAGGCTGGGCAGCAGTGAAAGTCCAGAGTGGGGTGCCCCTGGGGACGCTTCCAGGCCAGCTGTTCCCTGCACCCCACGAGCTGATTTTGAGCGTGGCAGAGGGAAGGAAAGGGGCGAGCAGGCTGGGCAATGGCCCCATCAGGAAATGGGGACTTAGGGAAACACGCTGGAGATGTCATGTGTGGCCTCCGAACGTCACCATCTCTCCTCAGTGGGCCCTCAGGGCAGGTGCTTTTAAGATCGCCATTTCCTCTCAGAGCCCAGGGAGAGTCCAGGGACATGGCGCATCTCACAGTGGGAATGCAGGAGTTCTCTGGTGACCTCACGGTGTCCCTCTGGCCACCACTCACATTGGGATGGCCAGCGGTAGCTCGCCGTGGCAGTGCCCATCGGTACACACTAACCTCAGAGAAAAAGTAACCTTCCCCTGCCTCCTAGAAACCACTCATTCATAGCTGATTTAGGAGTGTGCTTGTCACTGAGGCCCTACCCTGGGTGCAGGCTGGCCTGGGCAACCCTTCAGGGATGAGGAGCTCAGAATCCCACTTTCCTAATGTCCATGGACACCTCCCTATCCCTCTAACCTACTGACTACGTCTTTTGATTTAGCGTGTCTTTTATAGACCTTCCAAAGAGCCCCACACTAGCCCCTTCATCCTTAGAAGGAAGGTGTTGGTTGATGTAGACCAATGCGCATCTTGTTAATCTGTTCTAATTCTGAGTATAGTGTGGGTTTAAGATAACATCTATTAATACATAGCCTCAATAGCATGAGGGTAAGAGAAAAAGCAGGGAAGAAAATTCCAGAAGTAAACCCTCCAGATCGTTCCACAAGAGCACTTGCCCTCCAACATGACCGGACACCTTTGCTCATGGCTTCATCCAGACAGCACACACTGCCGAATGGCTGGATGTGAGCACCCACTGTTCTTGAATATTGAAATAAAACAATAAACTTGCAATGGTCTTTGCACAAATATCTCACTTTGCATTCTGGCTTGTAGACATGGACCCATGTAGAGCACAGTCTCATCACAGGACGGAGTATTGTCCTTTGTCAGGAGCATAGGGTTGCCTCACACTGACCTTAGGGGAACATCTCGAGGGTCATGTTGAGGAGGCCTTGCATTAATAAGCCAAGTGGATGGAGTAGAGATGACATGGGACAGTGATCCATGGCACACAAGGAAAAGAACTTTCAGTCACTTTGGGGACCATTACGCTAGGAAACACCCTGAAGAAGAGTAGGTCACTTACATTATCCCTGACAGATATGACATTAAGCTTTGATCCATCCCTTCCCATCCTCCTCTCTTTCTCTCCCTCCCCTTTTTGTTTTTTGTGAGTTTTTTTTCTTGCAGTTGTTTTTGGTTGCAAGACTTCTTTTTCTGAAGGATTGCCCCAAAACCCATTTCATGTTGCTTTTAAAAGAGCTACTGGCTCATTTTGAGCTTTCCAAGATAAGCTATGAAATGCCATCACATCTATGTGCTGTAGGAAGGAAAGCTTGCTGTGGCTCAAGAAGAACACTGCAATCTGTTTCTTGCAGGCATGCTGCTCCAACACAAGGACCCAAGTACAGGGAACTTGGAGATAATGAACAACACAGCACTCAGAGTTCAGGCCCCTAGGCTCTGCAATCAGGAGTCTGCTGACTCGAACCCTTACATCCAGGTCGGGCATAGGAACTCATGTTTATAATCCTGGCACTTGAAAGGTGGAGGGAGAAGGATTGCAATGAGTTTGAAGCCAGCCAAGGTTACACAGAAAGTTCTAAGCTAGGGTGAGATGCTGTCTCAAACACCAGGGGCTGGACAGTGGGTTCGCGGTTAAGCGCACTTGCAGTATTACTTCTACCAACACCAAGCCTACCGATCCAGTACAGATGGGACCAATCACTCTCATGGGAAGGGCTTGAACACCCATTTGAGGTGTTAAAACCACTTGGATGGCGGTACAGAGAGCCAATCCTGTGCTCCCTCTGGTTCCCCGGGCCAGCTTGTCAATGGTACCCTTTTCTGAGGAGTGAATGTCATGGAAGAAGCCTCTAGTGCCCCATAAACTTGCTACAGGGCCCAGGGTGGGCCCCTCCTCCCATTTCCCAACTGACCAGAGAGCAGATGACCATCAGTGTCCGTCTCACACTGACATTCATTAGACCGATGATGTCCTTTCCTACGCCAGGCTGCTTCCTACCTGAGGCTCCATCTGGTTGTCATGGGTTTCCTGAACATAGTAGTCCGGGGTGGTTGGGACATTATTTTTTAAAATGCCCAGCTTGTCCACAGTTAAAGCAGGACCTGGGCTGCGCCCCAAGACCGTGACACTGCAGAGCCGTAACAGCCATCACAGCCCCAGTGATATGGGCTTGGTCAATGTCCTTACTCAGTCTGATGTAATCATTCAACCCTCCTCATTGCCAGTGGGGATGAATAGCCTCCTGACAATACTTGTTTGCATTCTCATAAGCTAGTTGTTTGATAACTGGCATGGCAACATCAACATCAGAGAAAATCCTACCTGCTAACTGTGAGAGCGGATTCACAGAATCTGAATAAGGCTCAGACGGCCCCTGCAGCACCTTAGATAACTGACCCCTAGCAGCCTTGCTAGGTAAGGCTTTCCAGGCTCTTAAGGCTGCAGTGGCAATTTGAGCATACACCCCTGGGTCATACATGACTTTCTAATTAAGCAGGGCGCACGGTCCAGTGCCGGTGAGCATGTGCACACTTCTATTTGGGTGCCCTGCAGCA
>LOJH01049834.1:0-12786 GCA_001685095.1 Ellobius talpinus
TAGATAGATAGATAGATAGATAGATAGATAGATAGATAGATAGATGGTAGAGGATTATAGTAATTATATTTCTGTCACTTTCACTTCATATACATCAAAAGGTTCTGTTTTAAGCGTAAACACACATAAAACTACAAGACCACAGACAGAAAATGGGCTTCTCCACAACAGCAATTTTTTCATTTAGATTTTTTTGCTTAATGAATTTTAATTCATTGTCATCTACAGAAAATTCCCCAAAATATTCTTCCTATCTTAAAGATTAAAATACAAAGTAAGAATACAAAGAATTTGACAAATCATGAACTCCTATATATAAAGTTAAGTACTTAACCATTTGTACTTCAAACAAAGTAACAGATGATAAGAAATTTCAGTTGGATTGAATTATTATGGAGTATTTGAAGTCTTAGAAAATATTTTATCAATATTTTATCTGCTACTGCACATGTTCCAATTAAGCACTGCAAAAATTATTGCAATAAATTCTAGGATTATATGATCCAGTTAACCGAAAAGTTCTTAGCATTATCCCAAGGTCATGTTCTTTACTGAAGTTCTGAAGGAAGGCCCCAGGAAACACTATAGTTTCTACTCATGAATAATAAATTATTCTTTCAGAAGTTAAACAAGCTTTTAGAAGTTTTCATCATTGGAAAAACACATACATCACTACCAAAGAAAATTAAGTATCTGCTGTATATTAGTTCTATAGGCAGTAGGCCAAATAAAGACACACATCATTGAAGAGGAGCAGTCAACAACAGGAAGAGAGTAGATTCCCCTGCTGCACCAACTTTCTCAACGGGCTGTGATCCCCAACAGCACATGGCACAGGATTTTTGGGTCTTACCAACTTTCCTCTGGAATCATGTCTAACAGTGACAGGTCTAGGCATGGCTAAAGGCCTCCTGCTTCCCTATCTTTAACAGGATAGATCTTAAAAGACCATAAATGTGTTGGTTAGTTCTTACTTTCAAATAGACACAACCAAGTCACCAGAGAGAGGAAATATTGAGAAATTATTCAGATCATGTGGCCTGTGGGCATGTCAGAGGGGAATTGCCTTGATTGTTAATTGACCCAGCCTATGGTGGGTGGTGCCTTTCCCTAGAGTGGAAGAAAGCATGAACTGCATAAGTTAAAAACAAAACAAAGCAAAATCTTAGGTGAGAAAAAATGTCCTTGAATGTGGAGGGGATGTGAGCAGCTGTCTCAGTCTCCTGCTTTTGAGACTTTCATGCAATGACAGACTGTCACCAGAATTGCAAATCAAATATACTTTGTCCCCCTCCCTTAGTCAGGGTATTTTGTCATGGTGATATAAAAGAAACCAGAACAATTGCGAAGTTAAAGACTAGTAGGGAAGCATATACTGAGAAAAATAGGAAAGGAGAATTACAAATGATTCGTGCATTTGTGAGGATATGAACTTGAAAATGGCATCATGCATGTTTGTTTCTTTTTAAAACCTGTTAGAGCTGCGAGAGACTTAAGACAGGAGACTTAAGAAAAGTTTAACAAATAAGGAGAAGTAAAACGTCATGTTAAGGAATCTTCAAGGTAACTGTAGAGTTGAGATACTGCTTAAGCCTCAGAAGTAAAATGCCTGAACTGCTTTTCTTGCCTGCACTATGATAAATCAGATCATAGAAAATTCAGTCTTTAAATGAACAATTAAATGAAAATCATGGAGCTTCCAAGAAATAATTCATTGACTTGTTCTTCAGAGGATAATATTTAATGTTAATTTTTACTTATGACCTACTATAAGATCAACCAGAGATGAGATATTGCTAGTATTATCTAGAGAAACAATATTGTATACCTGGATTCTTAAATTATAAAGAAGACACATTTTTAAAGCTTGGATAAAATATTGCTTGATTTTTAAACACAATAGGAAGAGGGGCCTATCTAGAGGAATTGTTTGAAGAAAATTAGAATCCCTGAGTTTACAATATCAGTTAAAACTGTACTCACTCTGCTCTGGATTGAAGGTATATTTCTGCTACACCCCAGGAGTGTAACAGAGTATTATGAAAAATAGTCTAGAATATATTTGTGTGTGCTTTTATCTGTGTATGTTATATGCATACATATAAGGACACAGTCACATTTATAAAACTGGCTTATGGTGTTGGTCGAAAAAATTGTGCAGGTTGGCAAGTACAATGGCTAGCCAGGGTGAGCAGATGTTACAGTCCACATCTAAAGCACCATCTGTACAGCATGGCTTTTTTGGAGAAGATGGGCTTTGTTATACTTAAGCATCCCCTGTTTAGATAAAACCCTCTCATAGTTTAGAATACAAACAAAAGAATCTAAAAATACAAATGTTAGCTTCATCCAAATGTAACGTTTAAAATAAAGTTTAACTCTGTTTCTAGCCTTCTTACCCCATTCAATTAGATGCTTAAAATTAGCCACAACCTTTGACAACTAAATAAGGATGCAGGAATAAGATATCAGGAGTCAGGTATGCTCCCATTATGTGGAAATGCCACAGGAGCCTGGGATGGATTAACTGCTTTGCTCCACGACTGAGCTTTGTTAAGTTCAGCAACTATCCATCGCTTGTTTTCACAGAAGATACCACCAAACACAACAATACCTCATTTCCTATTCCGCAGTGTGGTCTTATTCTTTCCCCCTCACAGAGAGGTCTCTAGGTTTCCTCTCCAGGCTTTTTAGTAATTAAACTGGAGCCAGGAGAATTCAGTGATAGTGACATAGCATGGTGTCAGGAAGTAGACAGGAGCCATTTTGTATGTGTACCTACTTTGACCACTGGAGCACACACTCTTAGCATGCTTCCTCTTTCTCTCTTGCCATTCTGTGAGAAGCCAAAGACATACAGATATGCCAAGCAGAGACTCAGTCCAGCAAGTAGAAGCTAAGTCAGTGCTTCATGCCAAACTAACTTAAATTTGGGACATCTGAATACAGGCTTCGCCAATGATTTCAGCTCTAAGCTATTCTAGGCAGCATTGCAATTTCTCAGCTGAGGCTGTGATTAACATGCAACAGAAGTAAGCCATTCCAAGCTACTTCTTTCAAAAATCCTGGCCAAAGAATGCAAGAACATCATAAAATAGCTGTCATTTTGGACCACTGGGTAGGAGGTAATTTATTACAATATACAGATAACAGGCCAACCAACCAACAATTGAACAGACAGTAAAAAAATATGATGGAGAATAAAAAGAATAAAATAAGTCATTAATGAAACATCCATGAGTTAAAAGTATAATTAAAATGATAATGTTTTTAGATTTATAATGTTTAAGATTTATAATGTTATTTCATAAACAAAGTCCAGTTCCTGAGTTTCCAAGGTATAGTACACTCATTAATGTGACATGCATAATATTATTGAAGAAACATCAATAATTTTAAACATAATAATTTAAAAAAGTAAGCACAAATAATATATGATTTTCAAAACTCTAATCACTGCATGAGTACCCTCTGTTTCATAAATCATATTTTGATGCTTTTTGTGTATTTCATAAAAGTAACCCCGAAACCGTCAGAGGCAACAGCAGTCCAAGGTGACTGCAACCAGAGGAATAAGTGGGAGGCAAATCAAAGACATTTCTTCTTTTCCCAGTGCCAGGGGAGACGGGGGAGCAGGAGGGAATCAAGCAGAATATTTCAATAGTTCATTTTTTCTGTTTCATGTCCTTGATTTTCTAATAGAATAGAATTTTTTTTAAAAATCTCTATAGAGAACACTTCACATTGTAAATCTTTTCTCCATAAGTTGTAAACTCCTAAATGACAGGAAGTCCATCTCTGTTCTCCTCATACTTTGAAAAGTATCTGTATCGTGACCTCTCACTTATTAAATCGGTCAGGTCCTGGAACAAAGACTATTCAAAAACTTCCCCAGGACATACAGGATTTTTTTGCTTCCTAGTGATGATAATAAAAGGCCTTAATCATATCATAGGTGTCAACTTTTCATTCCTGGTGAATTCCCCAGCAGTAAATCTAAATCAAAATCTAGTGCAGCAAAGTTAGGTTGTTAAGATGACCAGAGTAGCAGGTCATCTTAGCCGTCTCCTCCCTTCTCCCTGAACAGAAGATTTCCCCATAAATCATATTGCTTGATGTTCATCAAATCCTGTTTTCAATGATGAGAGAAATGGTCTATTGGTCTTTCATTTGTGAAATATTTCATGTTCTTTATTGCAGATTTTGAGTCTATTGGGGAAGCCCTGAAAGACATGACCGATTTTATAATTTGAGACCCAAGTAAATTGGAAATTCAGGCTTGGGATATCTTACAATAAGAGAAGCAGCTTGTCAAGCATAGCTGTGAAACCAAATGCATAACCAAGACAACCCTGACCCTAGAGGGTGTCAGGCTAAATCACCTGACCCTTCTCTAAGACCTGAGAGCTCCAATGGTGCGGGAAAGCAGGAGGCTGTCTACATAGATCCTCTTGATCTAATCCAGTTCTGTTTGAACTGCACAAAAACACTGTTTCTGTGCATGGGTGGGTTCACTGCTATTTTGGGGAAAATGAATGATTGGGAAATATGAGTACACAAAGGAAAAATATTAACAAAAGTAGGATAGAGCATGAAAATTATACCAACTGCTACGTCAGAGAAGTTTAAGCCAATAAATTGGTTCCATATGTGAAGGTTGATCACATCAAAGACTCTATATAAGAAAGTTCATGAGAGAAATAAAGTCAGTACCTAGGTCCTATTTTAAAAAGTGAAAATTAAAAGCATTGTTTCAATACCGTGTAAGAGCTTGTCAATCATTTCATATCTCACAGGTTCTCTCAACCTATCATGCTGTTTTGATTTGTGAATTGTTAATTATTTGCTCTGCTAATGCAGAATTTTTACTAACTGTCATACATTCTCAAGCATGGGGTAGAGTTCCAGAACTAACATGGACCTTTCAGCAGCTACCAAGCCTTTTGTACTGTGACACCAGTCACCTCACCTCCAGCTGTTGATCCCTGCCAATGATAACAGGTGAGAGAGAATGCATCACCATGAGAAAATGACTTAGAAAATGTATCCTCTTCCATCATAATTACGACTTCACAGTACTGTTGTCAAGTGGCAATTATGTAAAAATTCCCCAATCTCCAATTTTATAGGTATGAAAGAGTATGTTCTTAAAAATGTGCTAGTCTCCATAATCGAATATTTCAAGCATATAAGGACACAGATATAAAAGTAAATGCAGGGGCTGGAATGATGGCTCAGCAGGTAAGACCATCCACTGCTCTTACACAGCACCAGGGTTCAATTTCTAGAACCTACATGATAATTCACAACCACCTGTAACTCCTGTTCCAGAAGACCTAGCATGTTCTTTCAATGGTCATTGGCTACTGCACACATAGTGCACTTCATACACACATAGTCACAAACATGAACACACAAAATAAAATAAGCAAGTTTTTTTTCAAGTGAAACTACCCTCATAGATCTGAAAAAGAATTTAAAATTTGGGGTAAATGTAATCTTTTAAAAATATTTTTCTCTATACCTTAATAAATATAAGCATATGATTTTATAATGCATGTAAGAAAATATCATATAAATATTTGCAGCAAATTATTTCCTACAAAATATAAAATACCTAGGATTGTGGGCAATAAGCAATCTATTTTAATTTATTTTCATGTATCCCTAAAGTCACATTGAATTATTTGTTGCAATGTGTTACTCTTGGAACACTTCATTGGCCTCTGTGTGAGCATAAAAATGAGCTTGTCAGTTGTTTCATGCAAACATTCACAAATGGATGGCAAATATTGAGTTTTTGATGCATCTATATTTTTATTTTAGTTCCTTATTTTAAAAAAACTTGAAATGCTCACTTTTACATTCCAAATTATTTTGCAAGTGAAAATTACATTGTAATTTAGTATCTTTCTTTGAACTATCTGGTACTAAGGCTTTTAATCATGTGGAGCAGAAATTTCTATCCAGGGACCTATGCAAAGATGGAAGAACTCTGTGTAGAGATGGAAGGAGAGAGCCACTCTACTAAATTGTCCTCTGACCATCATTCCACATACACAGCAGGGAATAAACCCCTTTAACACACATGCACACATCATATATACATACACACAAATTAAAAATTGCAAAATTAAGGAATTTCTGCCATTGCATTTGCTATCAGTTTTTTAATTTTTCCTAAGAGAGATTAAATAATAACCTCTAACCCACAGAAATAAGCCTTTGGGAAACAGACAGCTATTTCACCCACCACTATATCACCGAATTTGTTGGCCTATTGGTTTCTCTCTCAAATGACTAGTGTGTTGGCATTATATTAAAGACTTGGTAGAAAATGTTCCTTATTTGCAAATGCAAGATAAAAGAGAATTCACACACTTGAAACTCAACATTTACAAAATAATCTGTTGCCACCACTTGGCTTCTTTATACATTATCAGAAGCACCAATGAATCAAATATTCTCAACTACCCAAAGTATGGGTAACATATGTACAGTTAGGCAGTAAAACTCAGTGAACTCAATTTTGTAATGCCTTATGTGAAATATTCATAGTCTAGAATCCTTTGAGTTCTAGTTCTATTTTAATGTTGGAAAACTTTTATTTCAAACATTTGGAGAATTACCACCACCCTGGGTTTGTTTCTGGTATTAAAAAATTAAATACATTGACCACAAATTATTCCGTAAAATAAAATCTGAGTGTCTTTGAAACATAAATTGTTTTGTAAGTGTCTTGCCTGTGTTTCATAAGCAGCAACGCTCCACCTACCACTAATTTGGGGGCTTCCATTGTATTTCTGCATCACTGCATTTCACTAATTCCTGAGGGCATTTTGTGGTGGACCACATTGCACACTAAGTTACACAGTACTTGCAAATGAGCTCATCCCACTAAGGTAAGTTCTATGAAATGTGTTTGCCTGATCACATGAATCCTGTTTACATTTGCCAGTGATGATGTATGTTTCATGCATCATATTCAGGGCTGTCTCGCCTGATGAGTAAGGAAAAACTGAAAACAGAAAATGATCTCTAGAAATCACCCAAAGGAATATTGACTTATCTTCTGGTGCTTTCCAAATGATACTATCAACTCAGGAAAAGACTGGGCTAAGAGTAATTTTATTTACTCCTGGAAAATCACCTAACACACACACGTGCGTGTGCGCACATACATGTATACACACACATCAACTTGTATGGAAAATAATACAAAATATATTCCTAAATATATAGTTCTATTCATTGAATGTAGCAAATCATTGTCACTTTTTACTTCTGTTTTATTTTTATTTTGCTAATGTATTAAAGTAAGGCAAAAACTGCTAAGAAAAGAGTGCTTTCTGAGGAAAGACAAATTCATTATATGGTTATAAAGTAATACTGAGAAGAATTATTGATATCTTACTTATTAAATATCTACTGAATATCCAAAATTCATCAAGTGACATATTACATACACAGTAACACATACTATCACATACAAAATAAAAGAGCATAAAAAGGTGAAAATATGATGAAGAATATACTGGCTCTAATCTTCAGAAACAAAAAAGAAAAGAGCCATTAGTAGCAGAAACAATAAAATAAGCATAGGAGGAACTGTTATATGCAAGAGATAGCACACAAGCATTAATATTTATTTCTATAAGTGGATAAAACCAAGGTTCCCAGGAATCAATATAATTTGAACTTATCAATACTTGATTAGAAGTTAGCCAAACCCTTTGTTACTCCTTCATAAATTATTGATATTTCAAGTAGTTCACCACACAGAGGAAAGTTTAAAAATTCCACTTCCTGTGCCCTGCACATAATCCATTTTCTTCCCAGGCCCATAACAAATGGAAACTTTGGGTTTTTTAATAAACAAATGGGGAATTTTTTCCATATATACATTAGTCTGAGCTCCCAAATGGGAGGGGAGCACACTATTGATTCAGAGTATTTTCTTGGGAACAGAATGAGTACAGCCCACAATCTTCACAAGAAGGCTTTTGAGATTGGCATTAGACCAATCTGATGGAACAAATGGTTTATCTACCTAAGTAGTAAGAGAATATACTGATCCAAAGCTTATAAACAGTCTCTGAAGAGCTATATAATAACTAAGCCTTAGGACTATGGCATCCACTAAGTGTTAGCTGCAGAAAATGGAGGAAGCATATATTTTTTTTTCCTGAGATGAAACATCCAATCTTAGAACAGAGATTCCTACAGACTTAACTAGTAAAGGAAAGTTGACCTTCATGAAATTAACAAAAACTCATACATCTCAGAAAATGCCTGAAACTCAAAACATTCACAAGGCTACTCTGCCCTATTGTGTAAGCAGTAAGAACCACTGGAGAGGGAACTCTCTGACTTGCCAGCTGCCTGTAAGTTAGGCAGGGAGCCCCAGGGATGAGGCAACACCCGTACTGGGAGGACTTTATGGCTGATGCATCTGTCTTTGAGTCCTTTATACTCCTGTGCAAGCTCTCACCCATACTCCTGTAAGTGACCCCAGAAAATTTATTAGTTCACTAAATAGACATACATGGGATCACTTCTTTGGTCTTGAAGTCTTGTCTGGGATGAATAGAAGTTTGTTCTCATCTGTGGAAATTAGGTATGTTAACATCAAAAGGAAAAGAGGTGGTTAGAAAACTATTCTTGCAGTCACCTTGGAAATTCAAAGGAGAGTAATAGCAGTGTGAAGTACATGCTTCTGTAAGAAGTGAAAACAGCTGGGAAAACCATTCTGAAGTTTGTAATACAGAGTTTTAAGGAGAGGAAAAATACCACCACTCTAGAGCTTTAGGCTGGATAACTTGATAATGCTAATGTGGCCAAAGTTCGAAAGTTTTAATTTTCACAGAATGATGAAAACTGGAATTTAGGTGTATTTAAAGTAAAATTAAAAATCGAAATGAAAGAAAAGCAGTAGACAGCTGAGCAGGAAGTTCGAGTTTTCTATTTCTCTAAAATGAGAATCGTATGTATGAGAGTCGTAGAGTAAAGAATCACAATAGGGCTGTGAGCCTTCAGCCTTCAGAAGAGAGGGACTGCAACTGTCGAAATGCCTATTTACTGGTAATGGACATCATTGCTTAAAATCATTAGGAATCTTCAGTTTCTACTTAGATACATTATTAAAAACTTTACAATGAACACAGCTTATTCACCTAAGAACTCAACACAAAAGGGTCCATGATTTAGAATCAGATTAAACTCTGTAATAAAAGAAAGAATTACAAAAAAAACTATCTTAAATATAAAAGTGTTTTTGAGGAGCTGGAGAGGTGCCTCAGAGGTTAAGAGCATTGGCATGGCAGCTCTTTCTTAGGTCCTGAGTTCAATTTCTTGCAACCACACGGTGGCTCACAACCATCCATAATGAGATCTGGTGCCTTCCTCTGGTGTGCAGGACTACATGTAGGCAGAACACTGTGTACCTAACAAATAAAAAAGTATATTTAAACAAATAAATATTTTTAAAGAAGTCTTTTTAAACCATAAATCTTATCTACAAGTTATTTAAAATCTAATGATAACCTCCAGTGCCTTGTGCAGCCTCACATGGTCTTTTCCATTTTCCCATTCCTCCTATAGAGATTGAATGTACTTTCCTGTGAATTATGGACTGCTTCTCAATTCTGGACTGATCATAATAAGAGGCCTACGTCTTCCTGTGTGCCTTCTAGATTTACACCTTAAGAGCCCTTAATGTATACATTTGTGCCACCTTGGGAACCAGCTATCATGCTACAAGATTATGTACAGGGATAGGCCATATGGAGGAGCCACCTGTGATATTTCTGTCTCAGCTAAGGTCCCATTTAAATACAGTCAGCACTCGACTGTTCGAGAAACAGATAAAAGAAGAACCACTGTGCTAAGCACAGACTCCCAACAATATTGGCAGGAAAGGTCAATGCTGTTTGAACTACAGTATTGTGGGATTTCTTTATTTTGTATCATGAAAAAGCTAAGACATTGGCACATTCAGTTATCATAGTTACCAGTAAGCACAAATATTTTCAGTAAAACACACACTCTCCTAAACCATCCATAAAGTATTTTACTTTGAGAGATCCTCCATCAACTCTGTATTATGCCCTGTTTAAAATACAGTCTGTTACCTTTATAAGTTTCACAATTATAAAATAAATATAGCTGTCATCCTGTTACTAAAACACCTATTGTAGGAGTTGAAGAGTTGGCTTTGTCAGAAAAGCGTGTGTTTTGCATGCATAGAGACCTGGTGCAGATCACCTCATGCAAATAAAAATCTTAGTATGTCAGTGTGTGTCTGTCATCTGAACATGGAGGAAGCAGAGACCAGAAGATCCCTAGTGCTTGCTGGTCAGTGAGTCATGACAAATAGGGGAGCTCCACATTCAGGGAGAAACTATCTCAAAGATAAGGAGAAGCATGAAAGATAAATACACCCAGCACCAACTTTCGAGTTCTGCATGCACATGCATTTGTGTACATACATGTATATAAGTATATACTGCATGCAAGAAAAAAGTCTATGGATTCTGAAACATTTTCATGTTTTATTGTGAGTTCTTTTTGGACTCTGCTTCCACTGTTATTTCTCTATCCTTTCCTTTGCACTTTTCTCCATACACACTTCAAAGAGAAAATAAGTCACAAAAGAACAGTAGCAAGGATCTGTTCGGGAAGTCTAGTGTTAAACTGATACTGTTTATTTCTATGATTAACATAATTGTTTGATATATTGAGGTTCTTACTCTATCTAGGTCCATTTAATAAACTTTTCTTATGTGTGTGTGTTCATGTATGTACATGTGTGTAGGTGTGTATATAAATGCATGTGGAGGCCAAACAGTGAGTTCCTCAGTTGTTCTCTACCTTGTATTTTGAGACAGGGTTTCTCTTTGAACCTGAAGCTCCTTGATTTGGTTAGGCTAGCTACTAACACACTCCAGGGATCCTTCTGTGTATACTTCATCAGCAGTAAGGTTACAGACCTGTGCTGTGCTTCCACACACAGCTTTCCCAATAGGTAGCAACTCAACTCCTCATGTCTGGATGGCAAATACTTTATACATTGAGCATCTCCTAATAGAATCTTATTCCCCATGCCTTCTACCTTTTGAAACCTTCTGTCCAGAGAGATTTTTTTCTGACTAATGTGTCAGTTGTTCAAAATTGAAAGGTTGGTTTGCATGGTATCATTAAATGGAAGAGGGTCAGGCCAGGTCTAACTCATCACAGTATATTATAGCTTATCTGTCATTTAGAAACTATAATCTAACCTAAACGTGAAAACGAATAATTTTATTTGTGTCTAAATATGCATTTATACATAACCTCAATTTCTTCAGTGTAACAGGTTAGTGAAAAGGGGAGAGAAGCAATCATTCCTTAATCTTCTCCACAAGACATAATACAAAGATTCACAAAATTTAGACTTGCTTTTTAAAATGCAGAGCATTCAAAGAGATTAAAGACTAGAATTCTCAGCTAGGGACTTTGGATTTTAGTATACATACAGTACTCCTACTGCATTTGGAGGGAGCTCAGAGAAGTAGGGTACTTCTCTAGCTGTTCTCTTCTCTAACGATTGAGCTCATGAGTTCAGATTCTTTCTGCCTTGACTGGGAGAGAGGTAAGGTAGTATGGGATGGTGTATGTATTATTTCATCATTAAAGTTGTCATGCTACCATGTGGCATGAATAATACAAACCCAGAGATAGATATAGGAGTTAAAGCTGAAGATCAGAAAAGCAGAACAGAAAGTGCTCAGACTGAAGGGGAGATCCTCAGACTGCCTTGACTGCACTGTGTGTCTACCAAACCTCAGACTCCACTCTCCAGTGAGTTCCTGTCTTTTTGCCTTTATATTCATTCCTTTCTCCGCTCATCCATATTGCTCCTCTCTCCACCTCCCTAGTGCTGGATTAAAGATGTGTGACCCACAAACACTGGGGTTAAAGTATGAGCCACCACCACCTGAATCTGTCTCTGGATTGATTTTGTGTAGTCCAAAGTGGCCTTGAACTCTTAGAGCTCTATCTGTCTGTCAGGGGATTAAGGGTATGTGTCTCCACCTCCTGGCCTCTAATGGCTTAGCCTTGCACTCTAATCTTCAGGCAAGCTTTATTTATTAAAATACAAATAAAATATTGCCACACTACTATTTCTATTTATTGGTGTGTTTTCCCAGATCTTCCCATTCAAGGCAGATAAAATTCCACATTGTCTTGCAGATTATCCATCAAGACACAGTATGCACTAATATTTCAAAAAAAAGCTTGAGTTTCAAGCTACCCATGAAAAACTTTTGGGATGAATTCTCTAGAATTTGGAACCTAAACGAAATAACTTTGTTGAGTAGTTGTAGTGACTGAGAAGCCCTGCATGCTCCCAGTGATAAGAAATAAACAATATTCCCCTATACCTGGCATTCAGGGAACATCATGAAAGAGGGGATATAAAGGCTGTAAAAGCCAGATGACCAGAAAGCGTGCTGTGAGCTTGTGTCTTCTAGAAATGACATATACATTACAACCGTGGAATATCAACAATATAACTACCTAAATAAGGTTTGAACAATGACACCAGTTGACCTGTTAATGTGGATGGGGGATATCTCATTGAGCCCACTTTTAGGAGATGAGCTACAGGCAATTAATTAATGATTGTTAAGAGTTGGGAAATTAGTCTTTCTTAGGGATGAGACCCTTAATTGATTAACCAATAACAAATGGCTAGCTCTAAAACATCTATGCACAAGCAACACTGATCAGACTCAGAAAGTTTTA